>CAUYPK010123020.1:0-57564 GCA_963574355.1 Loris lydekkerianus | reverse complement strand
CCATAGATGTGGCCCCACCCATTACCCTCCTTCCACCAAAACCTCCCCCCTCCCTTCCCCTTCCTTGGCCCTTTCCCCATAGTCTTGTGCTATAGTTGGGTTATAGCCTTCATGTGAAAGCTGTAATTTAGCTTCATAGTAGGGTTGAGTATGTTGCTTATTTTTTAATAGCATGAATAAATACGTAGTTTAAAAATTATCCTATTGCAAAAAATGCCCAACATGCAGATATTCATATCTTTTTGTTGCTCAGTTTTTCCACTGGGTAAATTTCTGAAATGAAAAGTCTAGTTCAAAACTATATGCAATTCAAATTTAGATCGATGGTGCCAAATATGCACAATGTATATATATTTACATTTCCTAGTCACTCCCAGTATACTCTTGCCAACACCAAGTATTATAAAACTATGCAATCTTTGTCAAATGGATGAACGCTAAACTATATCTTGTTTAGTGTGTGTTTTAATATGAGAAAGGCTATATGTTTTTACATGTGTATTGATTGTTTATTACTCTGTGAATTGCCTCATTCTTTGGGTTGTTTCGTCTTGCTGATTTGAAATGAATCTGAACTCAAGCAAGCAAAGGATATCTGGCTTACCATTTCTTCAGATGATATGCTTTCCCCATGTATTTTCATATGTTATATACTTCTATGGTCCAACCATCTTTACATTCTTAGGATGGATTCGACTTGATCACATTTTACTATTTTTACAAATCCAATATTACAGTTCAGATTTTAGCAACAATAATCATGAACATAATGTTCTTTGGTTTCTTTCTTTCTTTCTTTTCTTTTTCTTTTTTCTTTCTTTTTTTTGTCCTTAGATAGCTTTTGACATTGACTTAGGGAGACTGAAAATGTCTTTTTCCATGTATGATCTAAAATTGTTAAAATAACCTATGTTCCCTACAGATTCGAAAAAATTGATAAATTGAGGAAAATATTTTTGATGGTTTGAGAATGACTTTGTGATTTTGTCAGTTTCTTCTATAATAATTCTTATGTTTACTTTAATGCATTCTTATTTTTTTATTTATACTTTCATAGAAAATCATCCATTTAGAAGTGTAAAGTTTATATCTTAAATATATGTTTATTTTACATTATGTCAATTAATTTCCTTACTTTTAATTTACTGTTTTTGGTTCCTAAACTTATAATTACATCTAATTTTTAATTCGCTTTTTCTGTAGTTAGACTTCTAACATTGCATGTTATGATTTTTTATCTTTTTCTTGAATTAAGTGAATAGGTTACCCTAGCATATCAAATTTTCCTACAACTAGCTATTAGATTTTTATCATATTCATTAATTTTTTTATCTAAGTTAATACTTCTAATATATTTTTTATCATTTCTTACTATTGAATACCTATTATTTTCATTTTCTCTTGTGTAGAATTTTAAGACTATGAATTTTCTCTAAAGATAACTATGGTTATACCCCATGTGTCCTAATTTGTGGACTCATTTTTCACATTAATCTTTTGCAAATATTCTGTGATCTGTTTTGCTCCCCTCCACCTACTTTTTTAAATTTCAGGTTAAAGTGAGGGTGTAAACCACCAAATCACAATATTTGAGTATGTTAGATAGACTCCCTCTTATAGTTATGTCTTGCACCCCAAAGGTGTGCCATACACCCTTACCTTGTGCCCATTCAGTGAGAGCACCCCAAATCCCCCTCACCTCTCCCTTCTCCCTCATTCCTCTCCTCCCAACATGAATTGAAATGAGTTTTTCTCCTCTGCAGGTGTGAGTTAGATCATCTACTGGCTTCATATTAGTATTGGGTACCTTGGATATTTGGTTTTTCATTCTTGTAATACTTTACTGAGAAGAATGCGTGCCAAACTTTTGAAAAAGATGGGGGGGTGTTTCTATTTTTAGGTAATTCTAAATGTCTTCCTTTTAAGTATTCCTTGTGTCTTTACTAGCATAAGTGACTAGTGGGCATATGTTTTTTACAAAGTAAAATTTTAAACCCAATTTTATGACCTCAAATTTAAATTCTTGAGTAATAAAGTAAAAAATTAATATGAATGTATTACAAATATACTCAGAACTCAAAGTTATCTCTTTTTAAATTTTTTATTGTTCACTTATTTGCCAGTGCTCCCATTTTAAAGACAGAATAATTAAATTATTTTACATATTTAATATGTATAAAATATATTTCTTTGATTTTAAGGAGAAGTATTCCTTAAAACAGGGGCAGCACCTGTGGCTCAAAGGGGTAGGGAGCCGGCCCCATATGCCAGAGGTGGAGGGTTCAAACCCAGCCCCGGCCAAAAACTGAAAAAAAAAAAAAAAAAAAAAATTCCTTAAAACATTATGACCTCTCTGAAATTGTGGGCTAGTTTGATCGCAGATTCTTTCTTAGTGAAGGGTAAAGTAATGATATATTTTTCTATTAATGGCATCTTAGCTTCAGTGAAATGTGGCATTAGCATATCAGCAACAGGAATATTCTGTGACACAATCTATTATAATTAGTTCACTGACCTAGTAAAAATTATATGTTATTCATTGTCTTATACTGGGACCATTTTATTAAGATCTATAAGATTATCTCTTCAGAGTGTAATTTAATCAAACTATTTCTGAATTCTTGAAATGACTTAAGAAATAGTATATCTATGTAGCATAGATTAATTTCATCATCCTCATTTAACAGAATAGATTATAGCTTTTCAGAAAGTGTGATTTTAAGTTAGTACTTGCTATTTCAGTCCCTCTCATAAACTAGATTTAGAAATTAAGTGAATGCCAGGATAAATGTCCTGAATATCTTGGTAGAATACCTTTCCTGTGAATTTAGAGATTCTCTGATCTGAAAACCATTATCAAGACATTGCTTAGAGCCAAGGTTTGCCTTAATTTGGCATTCAACCCACTCTTTGATCAATGTTAGTTCTGTGACATGTTTTAGTTTTTTACTTTAAACCTCCCTGTTTTTCTTCATAGAGACAGAAGCATTGGCATACACACCTCTCATGCATGGCAACTGAACAAAGTACAGTAGCTCAAGGAGAAAAAAAGTTACATAAACAGGGTTGAGGTCAAAGATGATTTGGGCAATGGCACAAAGATGTGCCCCAGACCTCCTAGTAATGGTGGGTAAATGCCTGCAGGTCTTGGTTCAGTGACAAAAGAAAGCCCTTTCAGTCAACTCCCAGCCTATCAACCTTAGGGCTTGCCAAAATAGAAAAGGAGAAGCAGGGCTTCAACCAAGATATAAAATTATTAATAAGTTAGCACTTTACTTTTCTGAATTCTGGAAAATGCAGAAATCAATTATATTTTAAAAGTTTCAATCTTTGAGTGCTTTTTTAGTTATTGATTTACTAAAAGGCTTCTTTTTATTTCCAATTTTTAGTAGATTCTTTTACCTAAAAATAGCAATGGAACTTGGATTACAGACATATTTATTACATTGAAGAATTTGGTAGTAACATGGCCCCATCATGGACACCATTCAAGGGTGTTTATCTGTTTGTTTCAAATCAGTGACTTTTTATTACATATCTGATGAATACAAGCCATTAGGACAGGTGTTAAAGCTTCCGATGATGAATTACATAAACACCACCCTCAAGATGATTAAAGGATAAGTGCCCAAATCCGCAGAGCTCAAGGAATAATTGGTGCTATGCCTCCTTCCCTGCAGATCCAAGACCACTTCTTGTGCCTATCCCCTCCTTTCTGTATTCTGTGGCTTCTTCGGCCTGTGCAAGCTCACAAGACTTATGTTTGCCCCCATCTTGCTCAGTCCTTTGCCAGGGACTCATGGAGGAGAAGACATGGTTTCAAATCAGGATAAATTCAGAGGTGCAATTCCCACTTGAGAGCTCCCAGGCAGCATTAGGCCTAGGCTGGGACTTCTCTAACGTCACACCCTTGATGAACTTTATCTTCTCCCTATGCAGCTTCTTTGACCGCGTTAGTGGTGTTTCTTAGGAGACTACTACTCCTTCAGTGAATTCCTTCCACCGGAGTCCTTGTTTCAGGTTCTTGTTCTGGGGAACTGAGACCTACAGGCAGGGCATAAAAGAATTTCAGGTGTGGACAAGAGAAAGCAGTTTCTAAGAAGATGACATTTGAGGCTCATTTGGAAAGATGTGAACTGTCTAGTTTGGCTTAAGATAAAGGAGTTGTGGGAAAGAAAACTGGAAAGGATATTCATGGACATTATGAGACCCTGAGAGAGTCCTGAAAGCCAGCTTAGGAAGCTGAACAGAATTTTTATAAGGTAGTCAAATGTTTAAGGAAACCCTACAACACAAAACCTGAGAATAATGGAGGTCTCGTTCTTGTATGAATATACATTGTATAAACTTCAGTGAAATAAAGTCATTTTAAGCCAAAATCATTAATCATAAACAAGATTTGTTTGTAATGGTGTCATAGTTGATTATAGTCACTCACATCATTCAGGATATAAACTTCTGGGAAGAGCTCTTCTGAGAGACTTGAGCTGTAGTCTCAAGCAGTATGCTACCCTAGCTGGTAAAGTAGATCTGAAATAGCCCCTTCATGATTTAAACCTGTGATTCTAGTGTTTTTAAAGGGAATGCCAGAACCCTCTACCCCTTCCTGTTCTTGTATTTCTTTTTCACGGTGATCTAGATGTATCCTTCAGTGTTTTCACTATCACTAAAAATAAAGGTATTTCTCTACAATTACATCTTAATTAACCAGATTTATTGTTTTTCATGAGGTTTTCTTTTTATTAATTGTTATTTTTAACTAAGATTTTCCCTTTGAGATGTGGTATTTAAAATGTATACTCTACATATTATCTCAAACATGGGGTGATAGTACATATTCCTTTATCAGGAAGGTTTCTAGAATTCAAAGTAAATACAAAGAACGACACGTTTGGGTGGATATGATAATGCTGGCATTATCTTCTAATGTTAATATTTGAGAAAAATATCTGAGCCTGCATAATAACAATAACAACACATTCTACATATATCAGTGATATTACATAACACTTGAATGTATAGTCTTAGAAACAAAGCCTCTTAGAATCATTAGACTTTGATGAGATGAATACAAACTGTTGATGAGGTGTATTATATCTGACAGATTTTCTATGCATCCACATCTTCAATTTTAATTTCTCACTACAAATAATCTCCTAGAAAATTCAAAGATCTTGTGACAAGTGATGAACATCAAATCTTGTACCTGGTACACAAGTAGGCTTGTTGGAGGCACCACATTGTAATTTATATTAGGAGAGAATTAGGGTTTTAGTGATTAAAAAACAAATAATTTATTACCTATACTTCTAGCTCAACTATAAATTCTACAGAAATCTTTTCTTTTTTCTTGAGATGGGGATAGTTACACATTCTAGAGAATGTGTTTTTATAGGGATCTGTTCTTACAATTTACACACTAGTAGTAATTAGCATTAATTTGCTTCTGCACACAGGATTGTGACTGATAAGCTGTTGAATTCCTGGTGACCTGCAGCATGGTGAGAACATGGTAAGTGTACAGAACAATAAATAGAGGTAAGTTATGTTGTATACATGTTTCTTTCTTTTGGAATATGATGTGTTAATGTCCATATTATTATTCCTCAAATAGGAATTGTAATTACCAAATTGTAAAATATATGTATACCTTACGATAGTGCATTCATTCTTAGAATAATCCACTGACTACAGTTCCCATACATTTGTTCAATATTTGGGAACAAACAAAATTAATTTTAAAAGATAATGTTTAAACAGGAGGTTTTACTAAATTCTAACCATAAGTTCACATAGCCATCTATATTCTTTTGTATCTAAAAATTAATATACAGAGAAAAGCTATTTTTATTATTCAGTTGTATGAAGATTCAACTTGGAAATGTGGCTCAGTCTTTTAGGAATGGCAAAGAAAAGAAGAAAGAATCAGAATCTCTCAAGTAGATATTAACCTTTTATAAGAGGCGTGAGGACCATATCAATTGTTAAATAAATAAGTGTGAGGCCATTGGCCCAAGGCTGTCTCTCTGCTTTGAGTTCCTATGTAGTGAAAATGCAAATCTAACTTAGTATATAAAAGAATGGAAACCTAATTTAGGAGTCTAAATTTGTAACAGATTATTGACTCTCATCTAATCCCAAGCAGGCAAGTTTCAGCCAATTACAAGCTGCCAATTATTCAAACCATATTTTAAGCAGGCAAACGCCAAGTGGTAACCAATCAATTAAGCTGTTTTTGTGCTTTACTTGTGTGTCCTGTTTATAAGTACTCATTGCCTGCTCTCTGAACCTCTTATGGTCTGAGTGCTGCCTCATTCATGAATAGTTCTTACCTCAAATAAACTGTTAAATTTAATCTGTGGAAAGCTTTTAACATCATGAAAAAGAAGAATGATGAAAAACATCCCCTTTATAATCACAGCATTCTTTCCACTTTATCACTCTCAAACCTGCTCTCGGTCCTCCCATTGCGAAGTCTATCCATCCCGTACTGTCCTCACAAGCTTCTCTCTCATCCATGACCTGACAGGCAGCCACCTAAAGAGATCTAACATCACTTCAGTTATCTTGCCTCTTTGTTACCAGATTATGCCCAAATTACTCTGATGCATTATGGGAAACTCCCACAGATGCCTGTAGATCAAGATACTAAGATAATCAGAGTTGGAAAAATCATTTGATCTGACCCATATTTAAAATTAAAAAAAAGCTACAGTCAGATAGGTTAATGGCTTGATCTCTGTCTCCCACACTGAGAAGGCTGAAGTCATCCAGCATCAACCAACTTTTATGGTTCTATACTTCACATTCACTTGTTTGTTTTATGTGGTCTTCTCATCTTTTCCTCTCATCTCAGAAAAAGGAATGTGCTTTTCCTCTGAAGTTAGCCCATTTATTTGTATCTGATGTTAATGTTAATTTTCCTCTTATGTCATTTCTTTTGCCACTTGTTTAATCTCTGGACTCTTTTAACTCATAAAATTTTTCTTTCCCCCTTTCCTTTTTGGCTACATTTTAATCTTTCTTACTATAAAGAAAAATCTAGTGGTTTCTATGAATATCTGAGAAATGTTTAATCTCCCCCATGATTTCACAAGTTAAAATGATACAGTTTTTTATAGATTAGATCAGATCATCAGAATTTTTTTTGTGTGTGTATGTGTGTGAATCAGGATATTTTATTTTCAGCCTAGTTTAAGAAAAAGTAATATTTCTTTATTTTCATTTCTTCATGTGGAGGGAGAAAAACTCCTTTTGGAAGTCAACAATTGCCACTCTGTCCTCTTAGGGCACTTAAAATATTCTGTTGCACCTGTGTCTCAGTTACTGGTGTGGAGTCAGTCACAGTCAGGGAAACTCTGTTTTTGATATTGTTTTTATTTTTACATATACATGTGTTCATTAGGCTTCTGCTTTTTGCCTTCACAAAATTAAAAAGGCTTAAAATTTAACAACAATAACAATGTTTAAAGTAAGGACCAGAAACAAAAACCTCACAAAGAACTAATGAAGACAAAAACATTCAGAAAAGAAATCAAATGATTGTTGCAATGAACTATTAAGCAATAATAATAATAGTAATGCAAAGAAAGTAACATTAACATTGCCAAATAAGGGTATGTCTATTATAGAATGTTTTGACTCTGAGGTTCAGTATGGAGTCATCAATTCACTTCTTCTTCTTATTTTTTTCCCAAAGTATCAAAGAATAGACAACTAATACTTATAAATAAAAATAAAAGATAATTTCAAAAAACAGATCATGCCAAATCTTATAGACAATAGAAAAAGAAGAAATACTTCAAAATCATTCTACTTAATCTGGATACACCTGATATTAAAATTGGAAAAAATATATTATTGGGTGGCACCTGTGGCTCAAGGAGTAGGGCGCCAGCCTCATATACTGCAGGTGGTGGGTTCAAACCTGGCCCTGGCCAAAAACTGCAAAAACAAAAAAAAAAATAAATTAAAAAAAATATATATATATATAGATATAATTATAAAAGGGAAATTACAAGCATAATTCACTTATAAATGAGGATGCAGTATCCTGAATCCTAAACAACACATTAATAAGTTGAAGTAAAAATTAATGTTTAAGCAATATACTTTAGTCAAAATCAAATCCAATTTATGTGAGAATTAATCACTACTTTCTTTCTTCTTCTTTTTTTTTTTCTTTTCCTTAACATCAGATTTTACTGTTTTTCTAGCTGGGCAATGTGGCAGGCACCTATAGTCCCAGCTACTTGGGAGGCTGAGGTAAGAGAATCACTTAAGCCCAAGAGTTTGAGGTTGTTGTGAGCTATGACACCATAGCACTCAACCGAGGGTGACATAATGAGACTGTATCTCAAAAAAAATTTTTTTTTTACTGTTTCTCTTTCAGGGTTTAGTTGGTCTGCTATACTTCCCACAGTTAGCTGATAATTTTGCTGCACAATTCAATGAATTTTTGCTGTGTTTTCATCAGTTCTGCTTATAACTGACTGCCCTGATCTCTCTTCCTCAATTACACTCTCTCCCCCTCAGAAAAACATTTTTAATGCATCTATATACTACCCTTTTCTTCATGGAATTATCTCCATAAATGTCAACAGACATTCCCTGATTTCACTTCTACCCTTGCTAAGTTTAACAAAAAATTTATGAATGTTTATTTATTGCTCTAAGTCAAGCTCCAACATCCTCACAACAGCACACATAAACACATAACAATAATACATGCCATTCAGCAAGATACTACCACACATCAACATGAACACAAGTGTGAGACACTGGTATACCCAGGTAATTAAACCTCACCTAGTTGTTTGTATGGTGCGGTAAGTCCAGAGTGGCAAGTTTGAGAACTTAATTGTCAGACCCCATATATGCCATTATATATTTGTTCAGACTTATAGCAAATACAGCACTAAGAGTGAACTCCATATAAACTACTGACTGTGGGTTATAATGGTGTGTTGGTGTAGGTTCATCAACTGTAACAAAGGCACCACCCTGTTGGAGGATATTGAAAATGGGGAAGACTGTGCATGTGTGAGTGATGGGATATATGGGAACTCTATATACTCTCTGCTTGATTTTACTGTAAACCTAAAACTGCTCTAAGAATAAAGTCTATTTCTTTTTTAAGTATACCTTTTTTTGTTCAATAAACATTTATTGATTATTAGGCAACATTTATAGATGCTAGGAATACAGAACAAAGTCTATAAAACACTGACTAGATGTAATATCAAGGAGAAGAAAGGCTTGAAGAAAAGAAAAAGAGCATAAGGAAGTAGTACATCTGGATGTTCCCTAATCTGTGGTGGTTGTGGAGTAGCCTGTGGGGCAGATATTTCTGAGCAAAAAGTCAATGCAGGGAATGTGTGAGCCAGAGCGTGCTCCAGAAGAGTACCGTAGGCAGTGGGAGTGGTGAGAGCAAGACTGTGAGTACTCTGGCGAGCAGGTAGCCTGTGCAGTGCACTGTGGCAGCCAAGATCAGGTGAGGGCCTGGGCTCAGATCCAGTAGGTCCTTGTTCTAGGCTGTGTTAAGAACATGGAATTTTTCTCACAGTATAATGAGACTCCTTTGGGATGCTTATGGACAGGAGTGACATAATATGATTTCCTTTTTAAGGTTGCTGCCTGGGGACTAGACTATAAAGGCATTAGTGCAAAATTGGATGTATGGTTAGAGAGACACGATAATATTTTAGGAATCAGAATCCCTTGAAATCTGCATTAAAACACGCTATCAATTTTCTAGTTGATTTATTAGAGGTTTTTAAAAATAAGATTTCCTCTGTTCAGATATTTTAATTTTAATTAAAAACAGGCATATCCATTGTCCCTTTTACCTCTTCCTACCACATCTGGAATTGTGCTTTAGAGCCCTCTGAATGTTTTATAAGTGTTTTCTAAGAATCAAGTTGCTAGGAAAGTCTTTAGCCTAATTCCTCCAATAAGCGATAACATTTCTTACCAGAATTTTGCAGATGGGATAGGCAAGGCCCAAAGAAGTTAAGAGTCTTTTCAAAAGTCTCAAATCCATGAGGTGAAGGAATAGAGACCACAACTCAGTTTATCTTTTTCCACTAGTAAAAGATATTGAATACTGAGGAAGGTGGAGCATTTTGGTTTCTTGATTTTAAAAGGCAGTTTAGGGTAGAGATGGGCATTTGAGGCAGAAAGACACACAGCCTGCAACTTACCAGGCTGCTGACTGGCATTACTAAAAGCATCTTTCTGCCTCATCATGACTACACAGCCTATTCTAAAATACAAAGCGGACAAACTTCTTAAGCAAAACCGAATTTCTCACTTCCAAGCTAAAAGATACAAAAGGTTCCTTGAATATCAAATCACTTTACAAAGTAATATTTTGATGACTTAAGTGTGAACAAATCAGAAACACATGTTTTTAGTTTCCTAGGGAATAATGATTGCTTTAAAATTAACCTAAAGGTGCCAGGTGGAGTTTAGATTTTATTAAGTTTCAAACATTTGGCAAATAGTTCAAGATGTAGAACCCAGTGTGCATCTGGACTCATCTAGTCCTGATATAAATTAGATATCACAAACATGTGTTGAGTTGTGTGGGTTTGATCTCCTTTCAGAAGGGATTGGATTCTAAGAACTTAACTTGCTTTTTCAAATGGAAGTTCAGTGTGTGCCTGGATTTTCCTTCTCTTTACTAATATTTTCCATTAACTCATGGGAATATGAATGAACATTTGGAAAGTCAGTTTGAGAGTGTGGCATGACCCCCCCAAAAAAACCCTTCTGCATTTTAAAATTAATATATAAAATTTTCAGTGATAATCATAAACCTACTCAGGAAACCTTTACAATTGGAGGCTAATGTTAGAAAATGTTCTCATTTGAGAAATTATGTGATTTTTATGAACATTCTAACGCAGTTATGATTCATCCTCATATGAAGTGATGAAGCTTATAGATGTATGAGGAAAAAGTCATCTAATCTTATTCACTGTGATTAAAAAGGAAGAAAACACAAACTTTTAAATAAAACACTGCTTTACATTTTAGTTCGCATTGAAATACTGGTTATAAATGACACAAAACCAGCTTAATTTTCACTAGCATTATTCAGTTTAACTTGATAATAGTTTATAGGCATTGAGTGACCTTTGTTTAACATAGTATAATTTATATCTTATTTTTGCAAACATTTAATTTTCTTAAGTAATCATGTATGTATATGTATATGTGTATTTGTTTTTCTGTCTCTACCTCTAAATATAATAGGTAATTATATGTGATATATAAGCACACATATATTTATATTTTTCTGTCCATGGACTGTGATTGCCATAATTCTTCTAATTTGGTGGGTGAGACTATGATAAAGAAGGCAGGAGTCACAGTGTCAGAGCAGAAAGGACCAGACTTACTTCACTAGGTTTGAGTTAACATTTCTTCTGCATAGTATGAGGGAAATGTGAAATGTATTGTCCTTTCTTGATCTTATAATAATCACCCATTCCCCCTTTATGTACCAGGTGAATCAAAAGATGTTTTATCTCAATGGTATCCAACTTCCAGTTTGGTCAGGGAAATTTTCAAAGCTGTTGAACCTATTTAAGAATTCTTTGTTTAAGACATTAAAAGTATCTTGTGAATTATTTGGAAAAAGTTGGTATAGTTCCATCTGATTGATTTTTTTTATCTTTTTAATATGGTACTAAAATATGAGACATACTCATCACAAACCATTTATGGGTTTTATAAACCTGAGGTAGAAATAATAGTATAGCTACCTGATAAAGTGAGTTAATACATGAAATCACCTAGAACCATCCCTAGCCCATAGTAGGAGCTCAATGTTTTATCATCATCATCATCATCATTGTCATTATTTAGCTGATCTATGATTGAGACTTGGACATATAAAATAATCAAAAAAAACCCCACAGACAATATTTCATTGTAGCAAAGTACTATCAAACTATTAATAAGTTCTACACTGGTAGAAAACTAGGAGTAGAAGCTCACTAGAGAGACCCAACAACCCGGTGGCAGCTCAAAGATATTAGATCCAAATGCTTTTTAAATGTTTGGAAAAGATAATTAAAGAATGGATTCTTAAAGGACAAGAATGAATTCTGAAGGAACAGATAGGAGGCCACTGTGGTGTTATACTATTAGTTGAGAGCTGATATTTTGACTAGGTTATTGGTAGTGCAGTTAGAGGAAAATAACCCATACTCAACATCACACTGAATTGAAAAAGCTGAAAGCATTCCCTCTAAGAACTGGAACAAGATAAGAATGTTTCACGACTTCTATTCATGACATAGTTTCATGACTTCTATTCACCATAGTACCAGAAGTGCTAGCCAGATCAATCAAGTAAGGAAAAGAAATAGGAAACATCTAAATTAGAAAAGAGGTAAAACTATTCCTATTTGTCAATGGAATGATCACGTATGTAGAAGACCCTGAAGACTTCACCACAAGACTGCTAGAATTGATTAATCAATTCACTTAAGTCTCAGGTTACAAATTAATGTATATAAATTAGGAGCATTTCTATAATAATAACCAATCTGAAAATCAAATTCCTATGACAATATCTGCAAAAAATATACGTCTAGTAATATATTTAACCAAGGAAGTTAAAGATCTAACAAGGAAATTAGAGATGACTCAAACAAATGGAAAAACATCCCATATTCTTGGATTAGAAGAATAAAGAATAAATATTGCTAACATGTTCATGCTGCCCAAAGCGATTTACAAATCCAATGCAATTCCCATCAAAATACCAACATAATTTTTCATGGAATTAGAAAAAACCATCCTAAATTTCATAAGGAATCAAAAACAGAGCCTGAATAACGTAAGTAATCCTAAGCAAAAAGAATAAATCTGAAGGCACCATGTTACCAAAATTCAAGTTATTCTACAAGGCTGTCATAAATAAAGCAGGATGGTACTGGTGTCAAATTAGACACATAGAACAATGGAACCGAATACAGAACTCAGAAATAAAACATTTTCCTAAAACTGACTGATCTTCAATAAAGCAGACAAAAGCATACACTGAGAAAAGGATGACTTATTCAATAAATGGTGTTGGGAAATTGAATAGCCATGTGTAGAAACTTTTCTCTCACCATATACAAAAATTAACACGAAATGGATCTAAAACTTAAATGTAAGACCTGAAACCATAAACATTCTAGAAGGAAAAACTCTTCTTGACATTTGCTTAGGCAGAGAATTTATGACTAAGATGCCAAAGGAAATCTAACAGAAACAAAAATAAATAAATAAGACTTAATTAAGCTAAAAATTATCTGTAGCAAAAAATAACCAAGAGAATAAACAGACAACCTATGGAAATAGAGAAAATATATATTTGACAAAAGATTAATAATATCCAGAATCTACAAGGACTTTGAATGAATCAGCAATAAAAAAACCCATATAATCCCATCAAAATGAGGGAAAAAGACATGAACAGATTTTCCTAAAAGAAGATATATAAATGGTCAAAAACTACAATGAAAAAAAAAATAAATAAAGTAAAAGCAAAGAAGAAAGCTACACAGGATGAAACAATGTGAAAATATGTACCCCCCCCCAAAAAAGAAAAAAAAACTACAATGAAATAACCATGTTATTCTTATCAGAGTTGCCATTATTAAAAAGTCAAAAAACAGTAGACATTGGTTTGGATGCCGTGAACAGGGAACATTCGTACGTTGTGGTGGTGGTAATGTAATTTAAGACAACCTCTATGGTACTCATCATGGAAATTCCATGAAAACTAAAAGTGGTGCTACCATTTGATCTAGCAACTCCACTACAGGAATCCTATTCAAAGGGAAGGAAGCCATTATATCAAAAAAGCATGTAACCTGAATGTTTATTACAGCAAAATTCACAATAGCAAAGGTAGGGAATCAACCTGAGTGCCTATCAATTGATGGTTTGGTAAAGAATATGTAATACACACACACACGCACACACACACACACACACCACCATGGAATACTACTCAGCCATAAAAAAGAATGAAATAATGTGTTTTACGGCCACTTGGACAGAGCATGAGGTCATTATCCTAAGTGAAAGAACTCAGGAATGGAGAAACAAATACCACGTCTCACTTATAAGTGGGAGCTAGATAAGGGGTGTACCTAGTCATACGGAGTGGTATAATGGACCTTGAAGACTCAGAAGGGGAGAAGGTGCGAAGGGGTGCAAGTTCAAAAACTAGTTATTGAGTACAATGTACACTCTTTGGGTAGCAGGTATACTCAAAGCTCTGACTTCATCCCTATACAATATATCATACAATGTAACAAAAAGCATCTGTACCCTCCTAAATCTTTTGGAATAAATTAATAAGGAGAGAAAACAATACGATCCAGAGGCATTTAGATTTACAGTCCCTTTGTTCAGTTGTTTTGGATGAAAGGTAAGCCTTTGTTTATCCTTCAACAGGTCTTATTCCCCTTCCATGGATTTACTAGTATTGACTTTGCAAACAGCGTGGCCTGGAACTTTTCAAGTTTACTCTTGGCTCCTGTGGGGTGATGTCTTATTAAAGACAGAGCCAGTCAACAAACTTCCAAAATCTATATGGAGTCAAATCAGACCTTTTTCTCACATTTTGACTACCTTGACATAAAAAAATGAGAAAATTACAAATATAAATATCCTTCCTTTAATGCTTAGCCTTAAAGACAGAGAACTTGTCTTATTCATTTCGGCAGGCCCAAAATACAGCCGGCACCTGGCAGAGAGTGAAAACTCGAATCAGCATTTCTTGAATGAATGCATAAATAAATACCCAATGTAGAGTACTATGGAAGTGGAAATAAAGATGATACAGAATAACTCAGCCTCTATTATGAAAAATCCTTATATCATCTTTTATCCATGTTCTATACACAGTATTGATATGTTTACTGTAGTATTAAAATTCCAAAGCCTCTTCCTAGGCATCGATATTCTTAAAAAGCTATGAATTTTCCATAACACTTTCCTTTTCTGCTCAAGGAAGGTATTTTGCTAATGCAAGAAAACCAGTGAAAAGAACCAAATCCAAACTCTTAACACTAAAGGCTAATCTATGGTAAAGATAATCTGGGACATGGTAATTACTATACCTTAGTTTAATAAAAAAATTCAAATTTATATTTGATAGTCTGATTGTTGCACTAGGAGCACACAGACTATAGAAGAAACACTTGTAGATTGCAAAGTGATCTTTAAAGAAAAATGCAGACTCGATAAGCGTTTCCATGTTTTGTATATTTGCTTTTCAAGAAAAGATGTTGAATAGGCCATTTGATATGTTAGCTGAATGCAGCTGTTTAGATATTTGTTTGGTCTGCTATTGAATTTTTCATTAAAAATATGTGGTTAACAGCAGCCAACCTGATTTGCATGTGTGTGTTTCTGATTTGCTCACCGCAATGCCTCCTGTCTCCTACATCTTAATCACACCCAGGCGCCCGCCCCATTACATTACCAGAAGGGAAGTGATGGACATCCTTTGACTCTCTTCATGACCCCCTGATAATCCTGTTTCACACACAGGCTCCCTGCTGTAGGAAACACAAAAGCTGCCACTGTAGTTCTTTACTTCCAGTCGATATTCTGACAGACTTGATCTAGCAAATTAGTATGCTGTGGTAGGGGCACGACAAAAGACCCTTTTGACACACTCTGAATAAATACCAAGGCCGACAGAGAGCCATTTCACCGTAGTTCTGTTATTTTTCCCCTTTTGATGACCCTTTGCTTTTTTCCCCCAGCTTATATGACCTTGTCAGATTTAAAAACATAATGTTAGAAAAGTCATCCTTGCACACACATGTGCATGGGTGCATGTGCACACACATTACACAAATACCATGTGTAATATACTAAAATTCCTCATAAAAATGCAAAAGAGAAATGCAGCTGGTGAGGAAATTCGAGTGCCTTTTTAAAAAATGATCCTTTTTTCTACCAAAAGAGAAAGAAAAAAAATGTAGGAAAATAATCAGACACTCAAATCCCTCTCCAGATATTAGTGAATTTGAGTGAATATAGTCTAATCAGTCCAGGCCAGCTTTCCTTTATACTTTGATTTTGCAAGTTTTTAAATTCTAAGATTTATTAAGATGAAACATGTAATTCCACAGATCTTGTATATTTCAAGTTGTTCATTAGTTATATTAACCAAGCCTAAGATATAGAAAATTTTTTTCAATTTCTAAGGTTAAGATCATTAGAAATAAACTTAAAATTGCTACAGGGAGCAAAATGAAATTATAAAAATAAATAAATAAAATGTTACATTATATATTATCTGATAATATTCATAAAAATAAATTTTTACTTTTTATATCATGTATTTTTATACAGATATTTTAATTTTCCATACTTATTCATAGCATAAGTAGCATAGCATACTTATTCATGAATGTTATATCTTTCCAACCATGTACACAATTTGACCTCTCCAAATGTTTGTTTTTGAACAAAAAAATTTACAAATTTAGTATAGATGTTGATCCTCCATTAAGTTTAAATTATAAGTGAATTATTAAATGCAGATGTTAGAATTTCATTTTATTTTTCTCTTGAAGGCAAATGTTATTTGTCTTAAATGATATGCCTTTATTTCCTCATTATATAGCAAACAAAAAACCCTTGCTGTAAAAATGAATTGTGTTGAAATCATATCTGCTATCTCCTTTTTTAAATTGGAATCACAGAACACAAGAAAGTACTTAAAAATGTTTCTCAGAGCTTACTATGTGAATGCTCTAAAGATCAGAGGAAAGGAAAGTTAAAAAAATAGAGACCTTCCTAGGTCTAGAAAACACTTTACTTCAGCACACACACACACACACACACACACACACACACACAAATAGCTCTCCTAAAACAGGTGCACAATTAATTTCTAGTGTTTGTCAGGAAGTATGTGCACCACCTATGAGACACTTTATTACCATTAAGCACAGAAACCTTGTTATCTCAAATAAAAGAACTCTACAGATTCAAATTCAGATATAAGACTACTTAAATTAATCCTTTCTAGAAATACGGTGGTAAAAATACTCAAACTAATTCCAAATCCCTGTTAAATTTTCTTCCTAGGATCTCAAATAGTCTCCCAATTATATCGGCCTTGGAACAGTGTTTTGGTTTTTTTTTTTTTTAATTTACCAATATTAACACCAAGACATATTGATTCATGGTCCTCAATATATAGAGCACATAATTAGATGATATACAATAAATGGTGATTGTGAAGGCATTAATTATACAAATCTTTTTGTAAAGTCTAACATTTGCAGGGCAATACAATTCTGGAAATGTACGGTATTCCAGTATTCATGCTTAAAAGAACTGTTTATAGAAATTTCTTTTAGATGTTGCCATAGATCTGGTAAAACGGTAATGCTTACACACTGTTGAAGGGGAAGACAAATTAATACAACTTCTATGGAAAACAGTATGGAGATTTTTTAAAGAACTAAAAGTAGGCCAACCATTCCAATCCAACAGTGTCACTACTGGGCATCTACCCAAAGGAAAAGAAGTCATTATAACAAAAAGATAGCTGCACCCAAATGTTAACCACAGCACAATTCACAATTGCAAAGGTACGGAATCAATCTAGCAATGAATAGGTAATCCACTAATGAACAGGTAAAGTATGAGACACACACATACACACACACAACAGCATGAAAGGAATGAAATGATTTTCTGGCAGCTTGAATGGAACTGGAGACTATTATCCTAAATGAAGTATCTCAGTAATGGAAAAACAAATACTACATGTTCTCATTTATAAGTGGAGCTAAACAAGGTATACACATGGTCAGATAGAGTGCCACAACGAACACTGGAGACTCAGAGGGCAATATGGGAGGTGAGAGATCAAAAATGACCCATTGGGTACAATATACACTATTCTGGTGACAATTAAACTAAGACCCGCGACTCACCATTTTATAATTCATTTATGTGACAAAAACACTTACATCCCCCAAATCTATTGAAATAGTTATTTAAAAAACCTACATAATCCAAGTTCCATAGATGTTTGGAAAACAAATACTGTATACAAATGGTATCTTTATTATTATACTAGTTAGGTTATTTTCTGAGAAACAACACAGATGATAAAAAAAAAAAATACTTTTCTGAAGGTGTCATGTCTACAAGACACAGCATTTTAAAATTTCTGCATTTTTTGGTTCAAGAATACTCATAATTCTTGAAAAAGTAAATGAGTTACAAAAAACTATGTTTTCTGGATGTCCCTGATGTCATGTTCAACAAATAACACAACTGCAGTAGTCTTCCTCGACATTGACTTTCCCAACCCAATGTGGGCACGTGGAAGTGCATGTGCACGCACGTGGCCCAAAGCCGCGCGAGTTCGTGTGCACACAAGCGCATCACGGTGGACCTGTGCATGCAAGCGCATCACGGTGGACCTGTGCATGCACGCGCATCACGGAGGCTCAAAGCCGCATGAGCCCATGTGCACACATGCGCATCACGGTGGCCCAAAGCTGTGCGAGTGCATACCCGCACGTTCATCACGGTGGCTCAAAGGTACAGAAACTCTGCCTGTGCTACTGCTGTTCGAGAAGGTGATGCGATTCCCCCGCAGATAAAGCAAATAAATCTAACTCTAGATGTTGGGGTTTTACCTGAATGAAGATAGTTAGACTACATCAGAGGGGTATGAAGAAGTGTGAAGGATATATGTTTCATTGTGATCTAGAGAACAAATCTCCATCCTGACGGGAAAAGAAAAGATCTCTCCAATTCTGTTATTTTTTCTCCTCTGCACTAGATTTTTTTTGTTGTTGTTGTTTCCCAATACTAGTTACAGATTTTTCTCGGAATTAGGTTTTTTTTTTCCTTGATGCATCATCATCCCCTTACACAATGTATTTTGTCTTAGGCCTTAGTTGATACTTAGGAAAACATTCAGTCCAGCTTAACTTTTGCATTTGAAGGTTTTTTCTTTAGAAAACAATCTGTTGCAAATTTGTGTGTCTTTTTGTTTCTATAGTTTTCATCGTGTAGCTTCACACCTTACTCACAAACTTTAAGTAACTGGGTTTATGTAAAAGTTGAGTCAAAGGATTCATTTCCCTGGGTAGAAGGATCATCTGTCTTTCAATGTCATAATTCATTCTGTACAATTCGTTTGACTAAAAAGCTCCTCTTGTTACAACAAAACCCAATGACCTCTGTGAGAAGGCTTGAGATCAAGGAATATATCTCTGTTTTATAAAATAGCCTTTTAATTTACATTTATGTCTCTTTCCCAAATATACTAGTTATTATTTGTCATGGTTTTAGAGGCATTTCACATTATTTAAATAAGATAAAGGTTCAAAGTTAAAATTCTTGAGTCACATATATTCTAGGCTGAAGAAAATAAACTCAAGAGTATTGTTAAGATATGAACATTATTTTCTCAACGATAAATCCTAGTGTGGCATGACATTTGAAAGAATAAATGTTAATTATGGGCAGTGTTTATGTCCAACATTAATATGGATACCAAAAATCTAGCACAACTAATTCCTGATTATTTACCAACATTTTGTCCATCTCTCTCTCTCTCTCTCTTTTTTCTAGCTAAGTCCTCCTTTTACTTTCTGAAATACTATCTGCCTCCTGATGACTTCCTTTCCCCCACGAATCTCATGTCAGTGTTGGAAGAGTGGAGGTAGAGAAAAACATAACTCAAGGCAGTCACCTGCCTAGGAATTTTTTCATGATCATCTTTTATGCTACAGCTTTCAATACAATCAAAACATTAAAATACTAAGGTAAATGATTACATAATTTATGAAGAGTGAACAAGCCAATGTGACACAAATAATACTTCTCAGATTTTCAATGTCATGCTCAAGTAATTACTGTGAAATAACATGATTTTCAGGGTTGAAAAACAATCCTTAAGAAACAAATTACCATTGGTGGGGAAAGAAGCCAAAGAAAATAGACAGGAAAAAGGTGATACCAAAATGTATATTTACAGACTTATAGCCTACTTGATAATAATTTCTACGTGGTGGCTTTATTTTTATTCTATCTGACCCCCTATCTTGAGTCTCTTCCCTTTCAAATATATTTAACTGGAAGAAGGATTACAAATAGGAAAAATGCCATTAAATGCCACTACTATCTTCATGGCTTTGAGCCAAGTGGGATAATGTGGCAAGAGACTAAATTCAATGTTTAATGCTATCCATAAATCCGTTACTACTCTGGCTATAGCTTCAGTGAATCCTCAAAAACAAGACAGGCAAAACCTGGAAAATGCATGTGGACTTTACTGCCTAAATGAGGCAAGTCTGGTTTGCCCAGAGTGTTGGTTGTTGGAGCAAAATCCCATTTATCCCCCTGAGAAGGTCAGGAAACTCCTCTGAGAGATATGTGCATAAAAGCTAATAGAGATGTAAGCCTGTCCCCATCACAAGCAGTGGTGGAGGCATATCGGGTATTAATGCAGCCAGGGTTATGATCTGGTCTGGCTATGAGCGGTTGGGGCAGACAGGGAAGCCAGAGCGCTTGGTGGTCCTGGCCGGAAGTACGATAGTGCTGTGTCTTGTCCAGAAACTGTAGACACACTAAAAAGCCAAAGTCTTGGAAACAAAAAGGAGGGGTTCTCCTGGTGTAGGATGTCCTAACAGAAAGTGGATTTATTTTCCTGCTGGTTCTTAGTACCACTGTGAGGGAGTGGTCCCGGGTCTTTGAAGACCCCAGAGCAATTTCCAGATGAAGTGAGGCATATTCGGCTGTCTGCTCACTTCTCCTTGGGAGGAAGTCAGGCAGTTCTGATTCCTGCATTTTCTTCTTGAAGAGGGGTTAATTCAGGAGCATATCATAGTCAATGTCTTCATTCCACACAGAAAGTCACACATGTGGATCACTGTCCTGAGTGTCAGTCGAATCTAGACTAGGTGACAATGTTTGTGTCTTGATTCTCAGACTCAGCTCCCTGCTCAAGCCACTGTCTCACTTTTACCTTGTACTCAAGAGGGGGAGGGAGTGATGTAGAATGTATTGACTGAAATGAGAGGGTGGAATTATTTTAGTTTACGTATCTATGTTCTATCTCCTTATTAAATACCATGAAGTGGTATTTATTGTGGCTCCATGAAAAAGTACTAAGTAAAGTTTTTTCAACAGATATTCTTAATCCTTAAGCAGCACATAAGTAAATATGTGAGTAAATTAAGAGTCATTTTTATTTTTGAATTTCAAATTTGTCTCTTGGACAGAATCTATTTTCTCTTTGGATCAAGAGCTTTATGCATTGCAACTATATCCTTTAAAGTTAGAAGTCTTATAGTTTGCATTTTTCTTGAACATAATATCAAATTATAGAACACTATTGCAGTATAAAATGTATGCATCGAGATTGATTGTGCATAGCTGTGAGGTGAGTTAATTTTTACAGTGTCTTGGAAGAATTTGAAAATGTAAAATTTAATTGACTAACGTTTCACAGTTTTAAGACTGAAACTGAGAAACGTGGGTGCAGAAAACTGTGTCAAAAATTGTGTATTTTCAGATGCAGTCTTCACTATCACTCCCCTCCAGAGAGCTCCTGTGCTTTTCCTTTCATCTCGCTCCATTCTTCTCCTTTGCATTTTGCATTATTACATAAGATCACCTCAATGCAAACGCTTTGACCATCTATATTCTAACAATCCAGACCCAAATGTCCAAGCACGTGCTGGGTGTTTCAATACATCCCAAACTCTACCTATCTTAAGCCAGAAACATGCTTTCCCCTTTGCTCAGGATCTGGATATTGGGATCATCATTAGCTCTTCTCTCTTCCTCATCCTCCTTTCTGCTCAGTCATGAAATTCTCCTCATATCATCTCCTTCACATCTTTTCCTTCTGTTTCCCCATTTCTATTTCCACCACCTTGTCCATATTCTCTTTGCCAACACCTGAGTATTTCAGCAGTTTCCTGACGGTTGTCCTTTCTGTCTTCCACACGGACATCAGAATTATTTTACTATTCTTATATAACTGTGTTGTTGTCCTGCTCAAAAACTTTCAGTGACTGGTGATATGGCAAAGAACCAAGTTTGCATAGCTCTTTGTCATTTAGTCCCAACCTAATCTTATTAGCTATAATCTTTTTACATGAACATCCTTCCCTAGCTCTAGTGCCCTGATGCCCAGCCACGTGGGATGCTGACAAATTCTGTGATACCTGACAATTTTGCGTCCAATACTCTATACTCATATAGTCGACTCTCAACCACCCACCTAGTTTCAAAATTCAGTTGATACATTATCTCCTCCCTGAAGCGTTTGAATATCCCACATTTAGAATTATTCTGTCCTTTTCTTATGGAGCATTCTGCCTTGTGTTAGCATTAATAATAAATGTATCTCTCTTGCTAAGACATTTCTCATTCTGTATTACATAACATAGGCATCAACAATATTTGGTCTTTTGAATTATTCTCCTGTAGGCATTAAACCTAAGAAAAAAGGAAAACTTGGAAGAAGGAAAAGCTGAATTTTTTGTAATTCCTTCTCTCTTTGGCTCATTCCATAACTCAGCCTCTTCCCAAGTCCTCCCTTTTCTTGTCAACTAAGCTAAATTCAACTAAATTCTACATCATTTTTCCCGAGGATCCATTAATCCTTTCCCTTATAAGTTCTCTGGCTTGTAGATTTTCTTCCGTTTCTAAGAAAACATTCACTGAAGGAAAATAGACCAACACCATTTTTTTTGTTATTGTTTTAAGTTCCTAGATACTATCTCCACAAAGACTTAATCTGTCTTGGATTCTACTGATAGGATAAGTCAAAGCATAGTAGAATATTCTTTAGTAATTTGATGACAGGTACCAGGAGCTGGGACACTTTAATTTTTAGAAAACTCCACTCCTGACCAAATAGGATTAAGGTTGTTTAAAAATGGAATTCATTTGGATTTCCTTTTCTTTCAGACACCTGCCTATAAAACTTACTTTGCCTGGGTGAAAAACATATGAGTTATTGCAGGAATAAAATTAATTTACTTTATGCCTGGTATAATCTTTTATTTTAAAGGGTTAGAATTTCTCAATGAAAAACTGTTTCCAGAAACCAAAACATTGCGAACAACCTGATTGCAGAACCACAGCACCTTACTCTTCAGTCAGTGCAACCTTATACTGCCTGAAGCTTACAGAAATGTGCTACTTCATCTACTGCCACGAATCCCAGCTAAATAAAATTCCCACAGCATCTTACAGCATGTTCTGCAGCAGAGAGCAAGGTTCAAGTGGAAAGACAACAATGGCCACCTATTAAGCCTAATTCTGCATGATGAATTGGCCACATGCACCCTTGATTCCTCAATTTTCTTCTCCCTCTTGGCCATATTCGTAGTCTAGATAAACATTTATTTATACCACCCTTGCATCACCCTTCCGGTAGGAGCTTTGTTTCTAATTATTGGAAATAAATATGTCATCTGTGATTTTTTTCTCCAGGCATTTATGTTTAAATAGCATTATTTGTTTCCTTAAATAAGAATATTATTCAATAACATATAAAAAACACTCTTGGTTGTCTGTAGACTACCTTCCACTCTCTTTTCTTCTTAAAAGGAATTCTTATTCTACTCCATAACTATTTGTTTCAGAGAAATCTATCCCTACCCCCAGTGCAGAAGCAGTTCTAATTGGTTTTAGGATTATCCTACTGTTTGCCAACAGTGGCTGAGAAATGAGAATGGGAACACATTTGTTTTTTTAAGATAGAGTCTCACTTTCACCCTCGGTAGAGTGCCGTGGCATCATAGCTCACAGCTCCTGGGCTCAAGCAATTCTCTTGTCTCAGCCTCCCAAGTAGCTGGGACTACAGGAACCCACTGCAATGCCTAGCTATTTTTAGAGACGGGGTGTTGCTCTGGCTCAGGCTGGTCTCAAACCTATGAACTCAGGCAATCCACCCACCTCAGTCTCTCACAGTGCTGGGATTACAGGGGTGAGCCACTGCGCCTGGCCCAAGAATGGGAACACATTTTGATTAGTGAGATAGGAACATTGCAGGGGAGTGTGTGGGAAGTTTCCTCAATTTAGGGAAAAAGAGACATGGGATATCTTTCTTCCTCCCCAGGACATCGGCACTGTGTGATATTCCTGTCATTGCTCTTGTTATCCACCTCAGGATAAAGACCAAACCAAGTTGTCACCTAAGCAAGAGGTCATCTAAGATCTTTTCTTTCTTGTTTTTGAAGTTTTTGGCCAGGGCTGGGTTTGAACCCGCCACCTCTGGCATATGGGGCCGACGCCCTACTCCTTTGAGCCACAGGCTCTGCCCGTCATCTAGGATCTTGATGACACACTGAAGCAGCTGGCTCAACCATCAGCTCCACCCCTGGGTTTACTGTTCATAAGAGATAATACCTTTTCTTGCTCAACCTGTTTTAGTCAGTATGTGCCTTGAGATGAGGATATCCTAACTGATGTGTAGGCACATGGCGTTCAAGTCTGAGAGATCTACAGAGTGTCCTTCCTCATCTCACTCACTCATCTCTAGGACCTGTTTCAATGCCTGATTTCTACAAAGACAGAAAATCTCTGGAAAATGATAATGTTTCAATTTCCCTTATATACACCCTGCTACCTCTATCCCCAATATTTGGTAAACTGGAACTATTAAGAATTAACACTTTAACAGGGAAAACAGAGCAAAGCCTTTCAAGGCTGAGGTATAAAAGAGCATCTGGGAGAGAAGAACGGCATCACCTGCTCTTGTTTTACCTGCAGGCAAACTTGACAGCAAACATGTGCTTACATACTTATTCCCATATGGCTTTACAGGGAGCCTTTTAATGTACAAACGATGTCCTCTCTTAGGTAAGACATTTATTCAACAAATCTTTGCTGGGGGCACACCATATCACTGTAGCTGTGGTGTATATCAGACATACACCTTAAAGCGCAGAGTTTACAGTGCAGGGAAGAAGAGAAGACAGGGCCTTGCAATCAACATGGGAAGGATTGTGGAGGTGGTGTGTACAGCAACCCCTCTTCTTTCAGGGCACCCAGTCATTACAGACATAGATGGGAAAACTTCTGATGCTCATAGACACTCTGCTACATACTATGACATCAGTAATAATAATAAAAGCATATTTGCAAAATGTTTGCTATATCCCAGGCACTAGACTAAGTTGTCACTGGTTTGTCTGACTTTTATAATTGTTCTCTGTGGTGGTAGGTAGTATTACTGTACCCATATTGCCGATGATAAAACTGGGGCACAATGAAACTAAATAATTTCCTCATAATTACAGAGCCTTTTCTCTGATCCTGCTGCCACAGAAGGCAAATAAAAATTGGTGGTAGCCACAATTCCATACCTAAGGGAGGGTTTTACTGCTGCACAATTTCTCAGGAATTTGATTGACAGGGATGGGAGGACAACGTGGGATAGGAAAATTTAGAAATCTATACAATTTTGTAGCCACGGAAGAATTCTCAACTTAATCAGGGATACAGAGTACTTACACAGGAAAGAGTTAATAACAATACCAAATGATGTGTTATGTAGCTGAATGCGTTATACAACATGATTTACAGTCTGCTATCTCAGTGTGAGAGGTGCCCATACTTCATCTTTGAATGAATGGGCCCAAGAAGAGGCATCCGGACACATTAACTAAAGTGACTCCTTTCTTCAATGTCAGAATAAGCAATGTCTAAAGGAATTTGATAAACAGTGGTTAAAAAAGATTGGCACGAGAAGACCCTGACCATCTTAGGATTTATTTTCTAAGGACACATTTCCCATATTTCTCAAAAGTGACAGAGGTAAAGAACAGAAGATAGTTGGGTAAGACAGAAGCACAAAATAAAATACATGTTCTCTCCTCTGTGGTTCCCTCCTGTGCTCTACTCTCTACAGCACCCGGATGGCATCTCCCTTCACCTCCCCCTGTTGAAATTCATGCCATCCAGTGCATGTAACAGATCTTCTGAAAAGTCTAGCTAGACCCTTGTCTTGAAATAAACTCTTTCCCCTGTGGATTCCTTTCATCCTTTGTGCTTATCTAAGGCCCCGTATCTTTTCTACTTTATGTCAGAGTTACTTGCTCACCTTTCACTACAAAAGTTGAAAATGTTAATCCTCATCTTCCCAGCTTCTCTTGCAGCTAGAGTTCAGTCATTTACCATAGACCCAGACACTAGGATGCCCCTGCTAAAGATTTGGGGTCAATGATTTATGACAGAAAGAAGCAGAAATATTGGAGAATCCATTCTGGAGACGGTGATAGCAGTGACTGCAATGGAGCCTCCTCTGATGTTGCTAGGATCTGGAACCAGCGATGGTGGGAGGGCACAGTGCATGTTCCGAGACCAGCAGTAGTGACAGTTGTATTTCAGTTTTGTGACATAATTTCTTTCTATTCCTGGCTGTTTCTCAATTATTTGCTCCTTCAAAAGTCTAGTTCTCTAGACTTCCTACAAATCTCATGCACCCCCGTGCCCAGTATTTTTTCAAGAAATTTCTTTACTGATTAAATCAACCAGAGCTGGTTTCTATTACTTTATACTAAGAACTCTGGTAAACGTATTTAAAATACGTTTAAAATATAAATTCTTCCCTTTTTGTACTTCTCTTGGTAAACACAGAGTTTCAAAATATGCTTTCTATGGTATACTTTCATAACCACAAGAAATAGTACTACATCAATTACCTGTCACCAATGGGAAACTCCAAGGGTTGTTTAGATAAGAAAGGGATATTTGATGGAATCAATAAAATCCATAAATCTATTTTATACTCAGCTTTGTTCACATCTTTAACTCCCCCTACTCAATCTGAAAAATAGCCAAATGAATGCCAAGTCATCTACAATATTCTCTAATTGGAGATGAAAATATGTCTCCTTCCTTACCTTTCACCATAAAAAGTTTGATACTATGTGCAATTTTTTTCCTCTTTAGCAGAACTACTGCTAAAGAGGAGTCTGAGTCTCTTGACACTACTGAGCTTGTGTATTAAGGCAAGAGATTTACAAATAGTTTGTTAAAAGGACAGATGGGCATACATTGCTGTTGTGTTTACACTGATGAATTTTCACGAATCTGCTACATCCATGATGGTGCGGCCTAACATATCGTTATTATTCTCTTTTAATTATTTTTTTAACCTAAATTATCTTGCTATATCCTTAATCAAGTTATGAGATAGTAATTTATAAGTCAAAGGTCCAGAAGCCATTGTATTCTGACTTTTTGGAAAGCTATATTTTGTAGGTTAAGTGGTTAGCCTCAGGCCACTGCAACTAGTTAGTGAATAGCCAGAACTGGGCTGTGGTCTTTTGACCCTGAGAAAGTTGTTCCATCAGGCCTAAACAATTGAAATGAGGTCATTAGTCAATCAGTGTGTCAGCCAAGTATTTTTTTTAAGGCTGTGTAGGGTCCTTAACATTGTCGTAACCCCTGTCACTTGAGATACATAAAAAAACATTTAACATGGTCACTGCCTACAAATACCTTACTCTTCAAATTATCTCTATGTATAGAACCCAGGTGCAGAAGAAAAGAGGGCATAAGGAGAGGGCAGAAGTCCTGAAATATCTCATTTCTGCAGAAAAAGAATAGAGGTGACTATCTGCAGGTCCCCTTTACTCTCTCAGGCATGTAGTACATAAAGCCTTAAATATGACAATAGAAAGAGCCGAGTCTAGACAAAATTGTGCATTTGAAGCTATTTTCACCACCCTTCTTTGACAGTTGTCTGCTCCCTTTGGTAACCTTCTTTGCCTCCTCTTCTTTCTTTTGCTAGACTAATACTCATGTCATTCTGTTAGGCCCTGGGAAACTGTTTTCTAAGCTTCTTTTTGGTAAGTTGTTAATGATTGCTAATAGGTTAATATGTTACCTAGCGCAGCAGAGCCTTCAAAGCCCTAACGAACAAGAAGAATTACATGGGACTATGTGATTCTGTTTAGTTAGTACTTATCTGAACACACCTTTACTCCTTCCCACCCAAGAGCATATCTACCAAAGACACCTACATGCATCTGCGCTGAATGGTCAGTTCTCCTGATTCTAACTGGCACAGTTCTCTTTATTTCTGTTCTATTTCTGTGTCCTTGAGCGATTTTTCTCATATCTGCAGTCACACTTGGCAGCTGCTCCACAAGGTTGTCAGAAATTGAAATATAGGTCACGCTTCCAGCAAGAGCATAAGGGCGGATGGCTTGTCCTTTGAATGGATTCAGGGCCAGCTCTGCACTTGCCTGCAGTGCTGAATGTATCCCGAGGTTGTTGCCTCGCCTTGAGGGCTCAAGTCAAAAGGTTAGGAGATGACTGGGAGCCTCAGATGCTGATTTAGTGACTTGCTACTTCGCTGAGATAGAAATAAATTATTGGCCTTTCTGAAAGTTTTGGCTTCCCCATTATATTTCACGTTACAAAAGAAGAATTTTGTCTTAAAAGATTTGTTTAAAAACGGTGCCTATAGACAATTAGTTTTGGCTCTAAGTACGTATCAAAGTCCATGTTCATTTTTTTTTTTGACTCAGAGAGAAAATCATGTCTGGCAGTATTGCTGTTAAAAATTATCATGGGCAAAGATTTCAACAAACAAAAACTGAGAACCGCAACAAGCTGTGTAAGTTTCTCCAATAATCACAAAGAAAAAAGCAAAATTTGTGTTGCACTTTGGATAATTTCCGTTTCCAAACTGATATCTATAGATTGTTTAATTATCACATGTATTAGTGCCCATATTCAAAAATGAAAAGATAATATCTATATATTAGTGCCCATATTCAAAAATGAAAAGGTAATATCTATATTCTAATTATTGCTATAATTAGCAATATAGTATATATGTTAGACTATGTCTATTTACATTTGCATATATAAATATGCATGCTCATATTTGTATATTTCATACATTTCCTATGTGTGAAATGATTGACTTCTTGCATGGTATAATTTACCCTTTAAACATTATTCTTGCTTCTAAAATTAAAAGATTCATTTATTTAGATATTTCTTCTTTTTGTTCTCCCCATCAGAACACAAGACATGTATCTTTCGTATCCTTCTGCATTCTATGCTACATTAATAGAACTCTGCTGGACTTTAACCTTTCTGGTTTGGATTCTGTCCAACCAATTATATTAAATAAATAAAATTAGCAGCACTGTTTAAAAACTCATAGTTTCAAATTTTCCTTGTTCTTAGTTTCTGTTCCAATCTTCTCTCTTCTGGAATGTCTTTTTACACACATCTCCAATTTGTTCTCTGATATGCTTATGTGTTTAGAAACCTCCCTGATTTCTCCAGCTTAAAAATCCTTTCCCAAGAACCTCATTGTTTTCTTCCTCCTTCAGTTTTTCCCTAAAGGGACTGTAGCTTTTTGTTCCTGCACAGTCAGCTCTCTCTGTTTATGTGATTCTTCATGCTCACACCTTTGTCCTACAGTGCCGGCTCTTCTAAAACCTTTATTTGGTTTTAACTAAAAGTTTGTCAAATAAAAAAAACAGTGTCCTAATTCTGTTCTCCATTACTTATCAATATTTCTTTTACCATTTTTGTTCATTGGCTGCCAAGTTTTGCCCTCTACTTTTATCATCTTCTTCACCGCATCTTTCCATTCTCTTTCAATTTTTCATTATCTTTCTAAAGTGTTTGAGATTTTTCAAAACTCTTTTCTTTTCAGGTAGAAAATAGTCTTTTGACTGGTATTCAAAATACACAGAAACCATACATAATTAGTAAAGGAAAAAATAGCACAAAATCTTCTTGCTCAGTCTTGCTTTATCCTCTGTTATTAACTTACAAGTTTCCCATAGGCTTCCTCTTGATCTCGCATCTCTTTTCATTCCTGGTCACTGATTCATTGTCTTCCTTACTAAATATGTACTATTTTCTCACTGCGTCATCTGTCTCTTCCCTATCATCAATCTTGTCTCCCATTTATACATTTTTATAATTTGGTCTGTCTAATTTTGCCCTTGCTTTTTCTGGTATACCTGCTGTATTTTCCAAATTCATACAGTGATTCCTTCTTAAGTACAATATACCCATAGAAACTATGCCTGAACTTTGCTCACAAATTTCCACCCTTGAATGATTAGCTATCTTTTCCCTAAAATATTAAGTAAATTTTTTTAAAGTTTATATTGAAATAGATACGTTTGATAAAAGTCACTGTAGTTGGAACATGACTAAAAACTTTCTACTAGACTCATCCAGAAATTAGAATCCTGTCAGCGCTCTATACAATATTAAATACTATGGAAATGATTTATACCCTACATGTTTATTTCAGATACTGTGCTTCAGTTTTCATTATTTTCAATTTCTTACACTTGCATATTATGAACATTTATTCCTTTACATCCATGAACTTAGTTATGATAGCTGCTTTTTTTTGGGGGGGGGGGAGACAGTTTCACTTTGTCATCCTTGGTAGAGTGTCATAACATCATGGCTCACAGCAATCTCAAACTCTTGGGTTCAGGTGATCCTTTCGCTTCAGCCTCTCAAATAGTTAGGGCTATAGGCACCAGTTACAACCCCTGGCTAGGTTTTTGTAGAGATGGGGTCTTGGTCTTAGTCAGGTTGATCTTGAACTTCTGAGTTCAGACAATCCACTTTCCTTGTTTTTCCATTCTTAAGATATTTAACACAGGAGAATGGTCTCCAATTTCACCCAGATTGTTACAAATAGTACTACTTCATCTTTTTTTTTTTTTAATGGCTGAGTAGTATAAATATTCCGCATTTTATTAATCCACTCATGAATTGATAGGCATTTGGGTTGAGTCCACATCTTTACAATTATGAATTTTAGGGCAGCACCTGTGGCTCAAGGAGTAGGGCACTGGCCCCTTATACGGAGGTGGTGGGGTCAAACCTGGCCCCAGCCAAAAACTGCAAAAAAAAATTGTGAATTTTACTGTAATAAGTGATTTTTAAGATTGGCATGTCAAAAAAAAAAAAAAAAAGAAAGAAAGAAGAAAGAAAGAAAGAAAAGACATTGCTTTAAAGAATTGCTTTAAAAGACGGCACCTGTGGCTCAAAGGAGTAGGGAGCTGGTCCCATATATTGTGGGTGGTGGGTTCAAACCTGGGCCTGGCCAAAAAAAAAAAAAAAAAGATTGGCATGTCTAGAGAACACATACAATGAAGTTCTACATAAATAGTCAATAGGCCTTTCTTCTTTTGGCATATAAATTTCTTTCCTCAACCCCTCATTAAGTGTAATGATACAGGTCATATTAGTATACAGTCTCTGTATATTTCAATGATCTCATCGGAGAAAAACTTGAAAATCTAGAAAATCTAGCCAATCAAAAGCCTTTTCTTCACTGATAAATAATAGGTGTCCCCTCACCCCTGGTTTTGAACAAACCTCTTTAGCCTACTGAAAAGTAATGTGTTTTTGTGCCTTTGACTGTATTTTAATGTTCTGTTCCATTATATATGTTGACATTCTTTTAAATATTTCAGTATGAGCCATCTAGAATTCTTTTAATTAGAGTTTAATATTAGCATTCCTAAGTTTTGTTCATCCTGTCTCTTTCCTTCAAAAAACATTTTCTGTTTCATTGTGTTTGTCCATTCACTCATAATTTTATCCAATTACCTTCAACAAGATATAGTGCCAATGCATGAAAGGAATAAAGGTAAATCAGATGCAAATTTTGTCTTTAAGAGCTTATGATCTGGTAGCCATTTGAAGTACAAATATTAGAAAAAAATCATGCATGCAGTCATCTAAAACAGAGGGTGACAAGTACCATGAGCATTTTCAAGAAAATGGCTGAGAGGACTGGGTAACTGCTACTGGTTTGTTCGAGCTGTGCTCAGAATTTTTGCAGCACTTGTCTCTGAGATCATCAGATGGAGGAACACTTCCTCTCTGCAGTTGCTTCCTGCAGCTCATTTCATTTCTTTCCCACTGTAAAACTATTTGTTTTATCATCCTTTGACTGCTTGATGAGTATCCTGAATCAGCCAATGTCCTTCATTTCCTGATGCACTGTTCTCCCATTCTCTTCAGCCTTATTCTTCTCATGATCTTCCTGCTTTAAGATAGACACTATTGACATCAACTTCCTTCCTTCACTCCCAAGTGTTATGCTGCTCTTTTCCCCAAAGGTACTTTGCACTTACAGATGACAGTGACTTGATATGCACAACATCATTGCCTAAGTAGAGCAAGTATTGTTATCCTTGTTTCATATCAAAGATGCTTGAGACACAGAGTGTGTTGCTTCCATACAGTCAGATGGTTACTTAGCAAAACAATTGAGATTGATTCAACCATTAAAGAGAAATGTTTGCTTTTGTATCATGCATCAAAATTCAAATATTTAACTATGGGAAAGAAGTAGAAAATGTTGACTTTCTTCAAACATTTTGCATCTTAGTTCTCTTTTTCTTATGGATTTTTGTCCAGAGATTACTGATTATATGTCATATACAGAATAAGGACATAGAATAATTAATGAAAATAACTGGTACAAAGTTCCTTTAGCTAATACATTCATAGCTCTATGATCTGACAAAGCTTCTTCATTGAAGGGGATGTCTTCCTGAGTGCTCTTTGTGTGTGAATTGACAGTGTCACTACCTATAAAGGTGCTGATGTGGAGAAAGTCCTTGTAATGCTTAGCATGAGGAGATTTTCGCTTAGCATGAGGTTCCAACCCCATCACCAGAAATCCCAGCTTTCTGAAGCAGATGTTTCAGGTTTTGTAGAGAACAGTTGTCCAGTTCCTGCCTGGGCATGAACATAAGATAGCTTTGGGTAAAGGAGGTGAGAGAAAGGATAGGGAGAGGATCAGGCAGCTGCTTATGAGAATGATATGAGGATGCATTAAAGCATTCTTCACGCATCACTGTTCTTAAATCAGATTTTGAAATACCACATGGAAAGGAAAGCTATTAAAGGGTAATTGAAGTGCTTTTAATTTTTACTTGTTGAATATTTTATTAATAATTTCCATTTATGTAAATTTTTTTCTAGATGGGGTCAGCAAGTTGATACCAATCAATCATTCTCACAATTGTTAAGGCCAAAAAGATCCGTTGAGCAGGTTGACCCTAGCAGTTGACCTTGGCTTATAAGGTCATGTAGTTCCCCAATTAAGGTAAAAGTCAGAATATTCTTTTTTTCATAAAGCCATGTTCATGGATATCATCCCCAAAACTTGACCCATGCATAAAGAATAACTGAATGACTTATTTGTGAGGAAGAAACTACACTGTCAACATGAATGACTTCAGAGATCTCCAAATAATTATTTCCAGTAGATTTTCCTGTGTATTTAAAATTAAAGACAGGAAAATAATCACTAACCTTTTTGTAGTAAGGCATTTAAATTGCAATCAAATATTATTATATAATGGTAACATCTCAGTTCAGTTCACATTATCAGATTAGAAAATTATTCACCAAACACAGCTCACAAAATATCGATTTACCATTTTCCTTCCTAGATGTGTTTTATTTTTTATAGTCTCTCAGTTGGAGGCATTACTGTTCACCCAGGAGCCTTCAAGTTAGAAACCTGGATGAAATCCCTGTCTTGTACAGTTCTTACCTCACATGAATCATTTATTGGGCCCACAAATATTTATTGCTTATTGCTGTGTCAGGCTCTGTTCCAGGTGATGAGTTTGGAACAGTGATTAAAATAGACCATGTCTCTTTTTCTCACAGAGCTAGTGTTCTGGTAAGAGCAGATAAACAAATAGATATGCCAAACGATGCTAGGTGGAAAGATGTACTATAAGGAAAGATGAACAGGATATAAAACAGGTTACAGAACTTCTCCACTTCATTCCTTTCTTCCTTTGGTTTAGAGCAGTGGTTCTCAACCTTCCTAATGCTGAGACCCTTTAATACAGTTCCTCATGTTGTGGTGACCCCCAACCATAAAATTATTTTTGTTGCTACTTCATAACTGTCATTTTGCTACTGTTATGAATCATAATGTAAATATCTGATATGCAGGATGGTCTTAGGTGACCCCTATGAAAGGGTCATTTGACCCCCAAAGAGGTCGCAACCCACAAGTTGAGAAACTGGTTTAGAGGTTCTCATTATTTCTCAGACTACAGCGGGAGTCTTCTTCCTTCATCATAAGTACTTTTGATGTTTATAAAAATCTATCTCATATGATTGTCAACATTTTTGATTTGTTCCTTAAATTCTAATTTTTTTTTCTTTTGAGACAGAGTCTCATTATGTCACCCTTGGTAGAGTGCCAAGGTGTCACAGCTCACAGCAACCTCAAACTCTTGGGCTTAAGTGATTCTTTTGCTTCAGCCTCCCAAGTAGCCGGGACTACAGGTACCCATCACAACACCCAGCTATTTTTTGGTTGAAGTTATCATCATTGTTGTTTGGCAGGCCAGGCTGGATTCAAACCTGCCAGCTCTGGTGTATGTGGCGGGCGCCCTAGCTGCTTGAGCTACAGGTGCCTCACCTGCTCTTTAAATTCCTCAAAGTTTCTTCTCACAAAGAAAAAAGACCTAGCCTCTTACTATGGAATGCCAGCTGTCTGTGATCCTGCCTCTTCTGCCTCAGTTTTTATTCTAATAGCTTCATCTTCTGCTTTTTTGTCATGAGCATGTATTTAAAGCAACTACTTGCTGCTCCTACCATAATCCATCAGAGATGTTTGGTTCTATGTCTTTGTTCTTGCTGAACAATAACAGGAGGTAATATGTTCCAGTGTTTCCTCCTCACTGCTGTGGCTGCTGCTAGGAGGTCACTACCACCTCTTCACCTGCCTGATGTATCCTCACCCTTAATTCTTTTCTCCAGGAAGTCTTCTGTGATCTCCCGATTTCATCTGCCTTATTAAATGCAAGTCAGTTTTATAAGCTCTCAGCGCCCAGTGCTTATCTCTGCCACTTCATTTGCCATCTTTTTTTGTAATAATCTTTTTGTGACTCTTTTACTCCTACTGTGAACTGCTTGAAAACAAGAGCCACATGTCCTTTGTTTTGTCTGTTTAGTGCCTAGCATGCTGCTTGATCTGTGTTGGGTCAGCAAGGCATATTTGTTAAATGAATGAATGAGTCAGTAACACTCTAAGGATTTATAATTTGAGCACGAATAAAGTTCTGAAATATGGGGCTATTGTGCTAGGGAGTAGACTAAGAAGAAGAACATTCAGAAAGCCCAAGAAGGCAAAAATAAAGTTACTTGGTTCACACTAACATCATGCAATAAATATTAGAGAAAGAAAAGCTATGGTACCAAGTCATCAATAACCCTCATTTGGTTGATGAATAAAAATATATACAGGGAAAGCATTTTAGAAATAAGGCAAAAATATCAAAGTGATTAATTGAAAGGTAGAATCATTTAGAGAGCAGCATTATATAATATATAGCTAAGGCAATGCCTTCGACAAAATGCAAAAGGCACTTACGTGGGAGAGAGATCCAGATCAGGGCTAAAATGGGAGGGGGTGGAATCAGGTTTAATGATGACCAGACACAAGTTGACTAGGACAGTAGGATTGTCCAGGCAAGAGTGACAACACTCTCCAGGCCTGAAAGGCGGATCAAACAGGAGCAGCGGAAGAGAGAGATTAAGTATTGAAACCAAACCCCAATGGAGACTAGCTGCAAATAATCATTTCCACAGTAATATTGTTCCTAGGAACAATCTTTAGGAATAAAAAGAATAACTGGTTTTCTCAAGAGAAAAATCTATTGGGCTTACAGACAGCACACTTAAATGAGATAAAAGCTATGCATACATATAACATGTGCTAGAAATATCAGGCTTGATTTTTTTTTTAAATGTTAATTTCGCAATAATAAAATATCTCAGTTTGTGTTGAAAATCTTAAGGTTTTGGAATTAGGAAGCTATTTTGGCCAAAACAATTCAGATAAAAATTATGTCTAAATGTCTAAAGCTTAAGTGGCATAATTTCATATTCGTACCATTATTTTAAAAAATTTTAGCTCTGGGAACATATCAGTGAAATAGGCATACGTAGCAAAAACCGGAAATGACTCGAAGTCCATCAATAGTAGAATGGAAAAATAATTTCCAGTGGGCTTGGACAGTGGAATGCTACATAGCAATGGAAATGAATCATAACTTCTCATAAACTGGATGAATCCCAAAACATTTAACTGAGTAAAAATTTTTAAATGATTAAAGAGTAAACTTAGCATATCATAGTTATTTAAATGTCACAAACAAGAAAATTGGATAATATCTTATTTACAGATGAATAAATATAAGTATGGAAATAATTTTTTTTTTTTTTCAAATAAGCTACTGATTACTTCTTGGAGCAGGGAGAGAAATTTGAGAATGTTGAGGTCGCTTAGGAAGTTAGAGGTCCTAGTTACCTCTACCTTAAGCTTGGGGTGGGGAAATGAGTAGTTTAACTTTCTGTAACTATACATTATATAAATCTTCATATATGCATGATAGAGTTCATAGTTTTTTCTTTTAATGTAACATCATTTCCTCTAAGAAACAATTGTATGTTAGATGGTACTTTATGAATCAGGAGTTTCAGAATGCCTGTTTAGTATTTTTGGTCTCTGCTCACAAGCGATAGGCTGAGGGAATTGTCAGCAAGCTAAGAGCATTATTCCAGTCAGCCGGCTATTGATACCAATCATCGCAGCTGACTTTTCCACCCAGCAATCTGTACCAATTGTTAACATGGGTGAAATGAGCCAATTACTTGAGACCAGGTTTTCTTAATTTACATTAAAATTTAGCCTTAAACAGACATATTGTAGAATTAAAAAAAAATTAAAAGGACAAACCAAAAATGCCAGAAAGAATTTAGAATATTTTGAAGCCAGCACTTTTCATTTTAAACATAAACCTGTATTCAGAGTGATTGAAAATCAAAAGCCTATTGAGTGCACATCATTTCTGGCAATTGTATAATTCATAAATAGACAAATGGCTTAAGAAACATGGTGGAAAAAAATGTACTCCCAAGGAGGTATCATCTATGCCAAGTTTACTGCTGAGATCATAAACCATTGACAATAGGGGTTAATAATAGAAATGTTGGTAGTCCTCTACTTATAATAGAATGAACAGTGCTGCTATAATTACAATTTTCTTTTCCCCTGTTACATAGAAATGAATCAATATCTAAGTAGGGAGAGGATGAAAATGTCTTCAATAATTTGCTTTGCTCTTCAAAAGAATTGGCTTCTTAGGTCTGCAAGTCAATTGTATCATTCAAAATTATTATAAGGCTATTTATCAAATAGTGTAAATTAAAATTTGTTTTGACCTATTGAAGGCTATTTTATGTGATTTTTCAGTACAGACTGAATAATCATGCACAGTTTTCTTTCCTTTACTGAGTTATTTGAAAAAAGAATCAATATGTTATTTCAGCAGATATTTAGAAGAATCCACTCTTCATGTGATCTTTTGCTAAGTTATGCCTACACGAAGACCATTATGGATGGACAATGGATGCTCCTTGCCATGGCTTGCTTTTCATTAGGTCCAGAGAAACATTTGATTAGTGTTGATGGAAATAACTGATCTATCTCACATGGACTATTATTATTTCCCCAAAAGTAATAGCCAATCTGATCTATCAATAGAACAGTAGTAGAGGATAAGGAAATATGTAAAACTGGGGACATATGTAATGAAAAATGTGTATTTCCCACATACCCAGGGCTTAGAATAAGTTTGTTTGGGTCATGTAAAACGTTGGCACGTGGTCTAAGTTAAATCAATAGAGTCTAAAATTCTCTCTGGTACTTTGTTTCTTCTTTTATTTTCTTTATTATCCTGAAAATCTGTGTTTGGAGGAGGAACCTGAAATGAAAGATTATTGAATTTTGCACTAAATAAATCTTCTGGGATGTGAATAATATTTCACAGCCCCCTTTAAACCTGCATAATGATATTTTGATTAGAACGAATGTAAAGGTCAAAAGAAACGTTGAAAAAGGAAACAAATTCTGGGTTTTTACATACCGTATATACTCGAGTATAAGCCAAGATTTTTCCGGCAAAAAATTTGTGCTGAGTTCGGGTTTTTCGGCACAAATTTTGTGCCGGAAAAAACTTGGCTTACACTCGAGTATATACGGTATCTCTGATTTTTCCTTCAAGGAGTATTTCATTACTATCTCCAGGTATAGGAATATTTTTTTGACTTTGTTGGATGATGTTCCTGTTCTGTTTTAGTCTTTTATCTGGTTAGCTAATTTTCTCTTCTGCATAAGTTTCTGCCTATGCTCCTGCAGTCACTTTTCTCTAACTTCCTTTACTCTGCCTCTAGTTCTACTCTACATGGTCCCGGACTCCAACTTCACAAGTCTGAGATTGCAGCCTTCCTAGGAGCCTCAGGTAGTGAAGTGTTTCTGAAATGAACATGAAAACTCTCAAAAGGTAGTGTCAGAACTACACGGCCAGTAACACCTGGAGGAAGATGGACTACACCAGGCCCTGGCCTACGTGCTTCCTCTGTTTTAAGTCCTTTGATCTTTTTAAGACCCTAAGAAATATTTTAATTTTAATTTTACAGATGTGGAAACTGAGTCCTGAAGAGCTTAAGTATTTTACCCAAATGTTTATAGTTTCCAGACTAGCTACTGTGTAAGCTTGGTATCACTGTTTAGGAATTGACTAAAGCACTTGATAAAGCGCATGATAAAGCCAATATGCTTTTCAAACTTCAGTACAATTTGCTTTTCTTCTTCCTAAGTCACTTGTCCGTATTGAATAACGGATAGACGTAGCTTCTGTTTCATGTTTCAGTTTTAGGTTCCCTTTCCCTGCAGATGGCATTCAATTTGACCCAGTTGACCTTCGCTTCTTTCTTAGCAACACATTCCATCTACAGTGTCATGCAAATTGACTGTCTTGTCAAATTCTCAGGTTTGACTGGAAAATATCAACTTTCTGACATTTTTCTCCAGCTTCACTTTTGAAGGATTTCCTCATACATTTGAAAGAAGTAAAGTGACTGCCTTCTTTGACTTGCGCTTCTCTGATTCCTACCCCGAAGCTGAGGCTGTACGCCCTTATTGCTCTTGTTTCCTATACCAGAACAATGCTTTTTATTCTTTCTTGAAATTATAAATTTTTTATTTCTTTCTCCCTTCTTCCAGAAATAAAATCTATGGTGGTTATTTATAAACTTTCTACATTTTATGTGGAACTTTAGACTACTTTGTCTTGCACTTAAGGAATTACACCAAGATTCTTATACAATTTATATAACATGCTGATATGCTTTATGCCTTAAAATTCATTTGTACGAGACTATTATTATACTCTTTATATTTTGGTGTTATATAATCATGTATTGTATCTTCCAATTTTTTAGGTTTTCTGTGATAACTAGCACAGAATTAAATGCTATAGAATTAGATAATAATGACTGAAGAGGCATTATAGATCCTTCAGTTCAATCTCTTCAGTTTGCACAAACAAAAGCTAAAACATTGAGTGTAAATGGGAAAATATTATATATTTATAATATTTAGTTATTTTTTATAATTAAACATATTTAATTTTATGGGAAATTGATAGCATTATTTTCCCCTTCATATATTTATTATTTACAGTATTGAAAACCTATAGTGCTCAAGACACTTTAAGATATTATCTTCGGCTTCACAGCCATCAGCAGGGTGGCCATTTATTCATAGATGAGGCAACTGAAGCAGAGTTTCATGGCTTGCCTATTGACCAATACATAGGTAGTGGAAAGCGGGGATTCAAAGTCATATTTTTGTTACAAATCCTATATTACTTCATTATAAAGGAAATAATCATCCCTTTCAAATGATTCCATAAAGTCCAACCAAAGTCTAATCATTTAATTGAAAGGAAAGAGATAAGTCTTTCAGAATATATTAGCAAGTATGAATAAACTTCCTAAGCATTTGGTTCTAAAGAATTCAAAGAAGCTTTTAAAATATGTTCTTTGGCTAACTGGCCTGTGAGAGCATGATGTGGCTGGAGAAATGAAAGCACGATGAGATAGGGGCTGTGTGGGGCTTTTGAGAGGAAGTTGAGATGAGGCTGAGTGGTTACTGAGGAGTCAGTCATGAAAGGCCACGTGCTCCATGTTGAGGGATTCAGGTCTTCTCATGGACAGTGGGAAACCTGCAGAGACCAAATTCATCTGAACACCTTCTCCAGGATAGCCACTATCTCAGTGCCAATTTCACACTTTCTCTCTGATGGGCCCCAATATTTCCTGCCTGAATCTTTGGGCATGTGAGTATAATGAATTGTTTTTCATGTGATTAGGTTATGTATATGGCACAGTTAACATTAAGAAAGATTATTTGAGTGGACCTAATCTAATTACATGAACACTTTACATGAGAAAGCTTTCTCTAGATGGTAGCAGCAGTCAGAGACTCTAATCATGGTTAGGATTTCACATCCCATCGCTGCCTTAAAGGAATGCTGTTGGCTTCTAGATGTTGAAAACAATCTTTGCGCAATAGCGGAAGGAAGGAAGGAAGGAAGGAAGGAAGGAAGGAAGGAAGGAAGGAAGGAAGGAGAGAGGGAGGGAGGGAGGGAAAGCGAAGGGAAGGGAAGGGAAGGGAAGGGAAGGGAATGTTAGTCCTACAACTATAAGGAGCTGAATTTGACCAGCAACTAGCTTGCAAGCAGATTATTTATTAGAGACTCTAGATGAGAACACAACCCAAATGGCACTTTAGAGACAACCGAGTGGTGTCTATGGAACTGTACACTGATATGCAGATGCTGTTTAAGCGATTACGTTTGCGGTAATTTGTCATGGAGCAATAGAAAACTAATGCACTAATCTTCCTTAATTCATTAGCAACTTCTATTTCATCTGTACTAAGAGCAGGCCATGAACACAGCATTGAAAATTCCCATTCATTTGAATCACGCTTTTCTTTCTTATTTCAAAATAACAAACTATCTGAATGTTGCAAAACAAAGAAAGACTGGACACAGGCTGCATTATGATTCTCATGAACTACCGGTACTTTTGCATTCGTGGACCCCTTCTTTCATGCATTCATTTTCTGGGGCCACTATAAAAAAGCACAACAAACTTGGTGGCTTAAAACAACAGTAATTTGTTCCTCTATGGTTCTAGAAGTCAGAAGCCCCAAATCAGTTTCATTTGACTAAAATCAGGACCAGGTGTCAGCAGGGCTGTGTACCTTCGGAGGCTCTAGGAGAGAATCTCTTCCTCACCTCTTGCAGTTTTGATGACTGCCAACGTTCATTGGCTTGTAGCCAAATCACTTCAATTGTTAGCTCTGTCTTCACATGGTCTTCTCTTCTGTAAGCCTAGTCTCTCTCTGCCTCTCACTTATAAGGGAATCCATGATGATATTTAGGGCCCAGTCAGATAATACAAGATAATCTCCTCATCTGAAAATTCAAATTTAATTACTTCTGCAAATTTACCACATAAGGTAACATTTGAAGATTCCAGACACCATTCAGGAACTACATTTGATAAAACAATATTAAAAATTATACTTCATTATAAATAAATGTCCAGTAGCTTGTTTTAGACCATCATTACTACTAAGTATGCTGTTCTAATATTCAATTTGTGTACCAGCTATCTAACTGGACTGGGATAGATCTCCAACAATGTCCAGTGATACTTAAATGTTTTATTTTATACATCAAATTTCACAAATATTTATAATAAGATGGTTTGGGGATAATTTCTATTTCCACTTAGATTGTAAGGAATGTAACTGGGAGAAATTATTTGGGAACATAGAAACTACAGATTAAATAAAGATTGTAGACAAATGCTGCAGACATCAGTAGTTTATTGAGTCGTCTAAACATATTCAACATGAAAACAAAGGATACTTTCTACCTGAAACAATTGAACTAGATTCTAACAGCATATAATGGTTTTCTAAAGGATTTCTAACTTGCATCTTAGTAGGAAAGAATAAAGGAAGGGCTGAGAAGACTGAAGCTATGGACATGACCCACATTCAGAAATTGGAACAAATTTATGAAGCTCTACAAGGATATTAAAGAAGTAATAAATCATATTTAGTCCACTGAGATCTGATGTCCTAAGCCATATGTGATTTCAGAACCTGAACCTTTTTCTACCTTAAAGGGGATGATATAGATGAATTTTTCTTGATGACATATTTATAACAGTTGTAGATTCCTAAATCAGTCTTCACAAATTGATACAGGAGAGACACCAGAATAATCATTACTTAAAGAACCTTAAGGAAGTAAGATTTAAGTTTTTGTAAGTGTATATTAAACTTTTAATTATAATTATAATTTAATAAAATCTGACTTTATGGTTGTGAAAAAAAATTAAGGGGATAAAATATATCTCATACTGTTCAAAATAATTTGACAGAGCAAATTATTACTTGAACCAGGAAATTTATTTTTATTTATTTATTTTTGGCAGTTTTTGTCCAGGGCCAGGTTTAAACCAGACACTCCTGGTATATGGGGCCAGTGCCTTACTCCTTGAGCCACAGGTGCCACCCGACCAGGAAATTTATATGGAACAAAATAGTTGAAAACTTTAGCCACTTCAGAGGTTGACTTTCTCTTCTTAACTACAGGTCAATAAAGGCCTCTAATTTTTTAAAAATTATACTTCATTGGTTTAAATACAAATACATTAATGTTATGTAATAAAATATTTTATTCAAACTAAAAGTTTGTTTATGTGTATGATGATAAAAGAAATTTATGGGCCTGTGAGGGTATTGTTAGCCTTACTGAACGTACCTTCTGAACCTTAATGAAGCAATCAGTCCTGATCCCACCAGTCAGTGAGAAAGCTGTCAAGATCACCTTGTAGGAAGTGAGTGTGAGAAAAGAGATGGTAACATGACTACCTTTGGAAAGTACTATTTTCTACAGATGCTGATTGTACAAAACCTCTGGTAGCTGTCAGAATGTTCTTCAGTGGGCTGACTTCACACTGCAGCAAATCCCAGAAAGCTAACAGAAGCCCTGAGTACCAGTAGGTAACACAGTCTCCTGAATTACCCAACACAGGAGGCATCACTAAGGAAAGAAATGCTGTATGGCTCTCCCTCACTTTGGAAACTAGTAGGACCATTGAGAACACTTTAGTTTACCAGTGGGACTGTTTAACCCTCAAGGTGCCTACGCCATCTTCATCTGCCGGGCTCTCCTGCCCTGTGGGTGCTCTAATCCCACATAGCCCCCCCAGACTCCCTTGTTTTGCACAACTAAAAATACCTGAGTGAATGATACATATATGAACAGTAACAGTCCTATACTATAAACCCAAAGATTCTGTTATTAATCCAGAAATGGTTGCTATGCCAATTCCACTCCTAGATTCCTAGACGCCAGCGAGAGGACAGGCTATCATCCAGCTGGCCCTTCAGACCACAGGATGTAGTGGGGAGGGGATGTGAAGGGTTATGGTCTCCTCCCTGGGAAACCAGAGAAGAGGGTGCTGCTTGGTTAAGATCAAATATCCCAAATCTTCCCTAGCAGGTGTCCAAGAAGACAGATCACCATGCCCCATCCCTCACCTCTGCTTGACTGGCAGTTTCCTGAGGCCCTGGCTTTCTGGCAGCTGAACAAGTCAGCGTCCACTCCAGTTTCATGTGGCTTCAGATGGGTCCTGAAGCAATCAGTCCTGATCCCACCAGTCAGTGAGAAAGCTGTCAAGATCACCTTGTAGGAAGACAGCTTCCACCCCACCTTCCTCAACAGGGCCACGAAATCTTTCAAATTCACAGGCAGCAGGGCTGCCCAGAGGAAGAACTCTGTGGTCACCCTCTGGAAATCACATTGCCCTGCTTACTCAGCAGCCATCAAAATCCTTTACGTATCCATCTATGTTCAAGGTCACTCCTTTTATCTTTCTACTGTAATTGAAATTTGGCTTTTCCTAGCAGGTTTCACTTTCCCTCATGTACTCTTAAATGAAGGCTGACTTTGGTTTTTATTCCACATGAAGGTTCAGGCTCCCAAATTGGAGGAAATATTCTGTCTGCTTTTTATGATTTCTGAATTATTTCCACCATTACTATTTCTGCTTGGGTACTTGAGACACCCACCCTGTGTCTAGACCCCCTCCCTGCGATCATTATCCTCACACTACATTACGCATCAACTCTTTCATCTCTCCCCTCACTGCCTTCGACTGCTTCAGAAGTCCTGCCATCATTGTTGGTGACTTGAAAATCCAGAGATAAATACAACAACAATTTTGAGTCCCAGTTTCTTGGCCTTAACTTCTTTATTCATCTTTTGCTTCATTCTGTTTGAGAAATTAATTTCCATATTTATATCCTGTACTTTGTCATAGACACTTAAATCCTGAAATGTGTATTTTAATCATTGAATTCTTAGGCCTTTTGGTCAAGCCTCCTCACCACTGTAATTTTCCTACCTCATAAGGTCCTCAGGACATTCACACCACTTTCTCATTATTTTCCACCCCTCTTGGCTCCATGCTCACTTTTTTTTCAGGCCACCATCCTAAATAACCTTGCAAATGTTCTCTACTGCTTGGATTTGTCTCTATGATCATGCTTAATCTGGCAAAAAACTCGCTTGTGGAAAATACCGACCAGCAGCCTTTTCTATTCCTTCATGGGAACAGCTAAACGTTGCTGGAGAAATCACCCTACTGGCCTGGCTGATTTAACTTTAAAATTCAAAGATCAAATTGACCCTCGGTAATACTCAGACGTCCCTTATTTCTATGGGAGGGAACTTATGCTACTTCTAAAAAGTCAGCCTATGTTCCCCTGGATTCCTCTCTACTCATCTATCATCACCATCCAGTGTTCTCATTTCGTATTTCCTCATTTTAATTAAGGACAATCACCTTCCCCTGACATCAAAGGTGAATTTCTACACTCCTCTCCCCAAGGTTCTTATGGCTCTTGCTCCTTCAGTTATCTGCTTTCTCCCCCTTTCCTATATCATTCCCTCCATGTATGAACACAGTCCGGAATCTCCCATCGTCAATAAAAATGTATTCATTTTCCTCACTTGCAATCTCATTTCTCTATCTTCCTTCAGAGTTAAACTTTTTAGAAGAGTTATAGATATTAACTATTTATGTGTCTTCACTTCCCACCCCTCAAGCCATGACAGAGGGATTTTCACTCCATCATGCCACTGAAACTGCCCTTATCAAATTCACAATGACGTCCAATAACCTACTCCCAAAGGCCATTCTCTGAATTTTATTATTATACTCAAGCTTTCAGCAATCTTCACGCATCAACCACTGCCTCCTTCCTGAAATACTGTCTTCTTTCAACATTCACAACAATGCTCTCCTGGTTTTCCTCAACTCAAGGCTTCCTCTCCTTCTTTGTCTTCTTCTCTTTTAAATTTTTGCTTCTAAACACTTGAATTCCTCAGTGCTCCTTACTGAGTCCTCCTATTATTTTTTTATACCTTTACCTTGGAGATGTTGCCTATTTTCATCATACTAATCATGCCCATAGTTTATCAATTTATACCTGGCACAAATTTTCTTTAAGGAAGAAATTAATTAAATTTTGGTTCTACTAGATGGGTCAAGAAGAAATGTAAGAGCACATGTGGATTTTTAGTGCTCCTGGTAGGTTGTCCATTTAGGATAAAAGTAGGTCCAGTTCTGTTCTGTAGAACTGTCATATTGGACTAGCTTTTACACTTACTTTTACTCTTAGTCTTATGACCTTGAACAAGTCATTTGACCTCCATCAACGTTAACATATCCATTTATAAAATGAACTTATCATTACCAAATTATTACATGCATTGGGATAATAAAATAAAATACAAATTTGCTTAGTAAAATATCCGATATTATAGGTTCTCAAACATTCGATTTTTTTTTTTTTACTTTAAGATGTAAATTTTTTGCATTTTTCTAAATTGTGATTGTTTCTCACATTTCCTGGCACCTTACAAAACCTGTATGTGAAAAACATCTGTTGACATCATCTGATAAGATTATTACAGGAGGTGGGGAGGGAGACTAAGAAGAAAAAGATTAAGTATCAAATGGTCATAGATTTGATAAACAAAGGATATTAAACTATACTAATTACTTAAATAATCAAGTCTTAAACCCTAAGATCTATTTTCTATAGATCAAGAAAATAGAGAGTCTGAAGATATATTATCAGCCTTCGGAAAGTACAAAATCTAATTGGTAAAAAAAGATGTAACAGTGATGAAATAAATGGAATTTTTATGAGCAGCAAATACATAATGGTATAGCCCAAACTATAGAATAATGAGGAAAATATAACGTAAACCAAATGTCATGGCAAAGTTTAAGAGACAATGAGTTAGCACTGAAACTCTTGAAAAACGGGGCATGAAGGTGAGACAAAGAAATGAAACTACACATGAATTACACGACCATTTTGGGAGAGATGGGAATAAGTATGATGTGTTGGAAAATGTAAAAACCAGCTGAACTAACTCCTCCAGAGTTCCATGAGAGAAAGTTGCGTAATTAATGTTGTGACTGAGAAACAGAGCCATTGTATTCCAAGTTGAGTTTATAATTGAGGAGGAAAAAAAGAGGGAAGAGGGAAGAAGAGGATCTCAGAGGCTGCAGTCGCTGTAGGACTCATAAGGATTCATTCTTGAATTAGAATGATAGTTTAGGAAACAATAAAACGCTGAATCTAGGAGAGACTAAAGAGCAAGATTCAGAAAGATCTTATGACTCTAAGGGCAGTGCCTGTGGCTCAAGGAGTAGGGCGCCAGTCCCATATACCAGAGATGGTGGGTTCAAACCCGGTCCCAGCCAAAAAAAACGTGCAAAAAAAAAAAAAAAAAAAAAAGATCTGATGACTCTGAAGGCAAAAAAAGGCCACACTGTAACCTGGATTTAGAGAGATCTGGAGGCTAATGTGATCAGAATACCAAAGTAAGAAATGGGAAATAGTTTGTAGGTTGAAATAGCTGAGGATTTTAGTAAAATGACACAGTAACTTGTGAAAATCTCTAAATTAGAGAGAGAAAACTGGAGCAAGATTAAGTCAAAATGTCTTCATTTGTTACATTTTTCCCCCTCGTTTTCAGTACTGTATTTTTTGGTTTAGTACAAGGTGTGTTAAGACACAAAATTGACGTAATTAGATGGTGAAAGTTCTGTAGCAAACAAAGAGAAGCTAGAAAAGATTCTGGAAACTCTGATTCTCAATGTGAACTATCAGAAATCTAGAATAGAAAAGCTGACATTTAGATACCTATGCTTTGAATTATAAGTGTCTGGGTAGAAATATGAAGTTCAGGAAACAGGAAATATGAGTGATTTTGCATTTTATAACTGTTGTCCTTTATTTGAAATATAAATAAATCAATTTCCCTATTCCTATTGTAATTATTTTCTTAAAGAAATGTTTTCCCTGGACAAAATTAGATTATCTTGGTCCAAAGAGTCAAAACTGGCATCACTAAAGCAATAAATTAACTCATAAAAACATATATCTATAGTTGCCAAATATGATTCCGCCCTTATATAGGCTTCCTTTTATGATACAGCAATAGCAAATTTCTTCACAATTAATATACACTTCCTAAAAGCAATTAGTTATTCACTTATTGAAAATAACAGAATATATAAAATGGAAACAATTTTAAGTAAAATGCGGAAGTGAATTATGAAAACCTCAGCAATAATTTATATTTGTAAATACACTGCTTTTCTTTAAAGGATTTCCAGAAATTGTTTCCTTAAAGGATTCAATGAAAGAAAATGAAAACCCTGATTTTAGTATATTATATTTTCTTCTCTACAAAAGGTTTTAAATTTCTTTGGTATATGTTTATTAACTATCCTTGGATGCCGTAGTATTTTCCTTAAATAACATAAATAACATGGCCCTCTGCTTTCTTACACATGGAAAATAAAATAAGACATAAAAAAAAAGACATCAGAGAAAAGGTGTAGTGTTAATTTAGATGACTGTCTTAAACGCAGTTTTTCGTAAACATTTAAACATAGTACTATGATATGAATGTCATTTTACAAGTCAAAAATGAGTTGATTTTGGATGCTGTCACCACACTATCAATTTCAGGTATATACACATCAAGTGAATAAACAGCAAATGAGCTGTTTCCTTGAAAAACAGCTTAGCTATTTATCATTCCCTGTTTCATTTTTATTTATTTTGGATTGGGTAGATTTGGAGCCTTCTTTCCAAACAAGTAAACTACTCCTTGGGAATCAATGCATAAAGTAGCACAGTCAGCCAAAATACATAAGTGAGGGAAACAATTCATAAATTCAAGAAATTTGTATGATAGAATAACCAAATACTGAAGTGAGTGGGGTAGGCTGCATCATTACCTATAGGATAAATGAACACAGCCGGGACTTTCTTGGCCTTTCAAAAAAAAATTTATTTTGTTTCAGTAGTAAACAGACTAAATAAAAATTCAGATCATTTTGGAATTCAAAACAAAATCCTTAAAACAGAGCAGACATTTCTGGCAGAATACGGTGTACCCGAGAGCCAGGACAAGGCGCCTGGTAACTGCAGCTCCATAGGTTTGGCACATTGGCTGAAGCTTCATAAACAACAGTGATGACGCAGTCACCTTGGTAAGAAGTGGGTGAGTCACCCCTAACATATTCCATTTGTAAATAAAAATACAGAAATAGGATTTGGTGCTCACAGAAAAGATTTATATTCGAGAAAGCTTTCCACTAATATGGCAGGTGTGGGTGAAGGAGGACTAAAATAAAAGAGGAAATAAGAGGTTAGAGTGAGTTTGATACCATCAAATCAGCTAACCGTCACTGGTAAAAAGCATTAATTTAAATATTGTCTACAATCATATTTGACAATTCAGTCATGTATTTGATAGGTAATGTCCAAAACATATTTTTGACAATCTATGTCTAAGGGACAGACATGAGTAATGTATCTGTCATCATTTCTTTGGTGTTTGTTTAGTCACATTCATAAAAGGGCAAAAAAGTCTCTATTTGTTTAGAAACTTTTTTCCAAAGTCATTTTTTTTTGTAAAAATAGCTTTATATTAAAAGATAACTAAAATTGAAAAAGACATGTTAAGTATACCACAATTTTAAAAATATTGTCTTTCTCTGACTTTCTTAAAAAATGGATTTTACTATACAAAAGGGAACAGAAACCCAAGAAAAACATTATTTATAACTATAATATAGAAAGAAATAAATGATATATCACTTTATTTTCAGTAACAGATTGAATCTTTTCTTTTCCCAGATTAAAATTGATCTTTTTTATTTTTATGACTCTGTACATCATTGACATGAATGTATTTTAAAATAGTATGTGGCATTAGTAAAAGTTTTGAAATGATGCCTTTCATACCAAGGTATGGTATTATTCATTAAAGTATACAGTTTTTGTAAATGTGGATACTACTGTTTGGGAACATTAATTTTGAAGCCATAAACTTTAGCTGCTCTGAAGTAAACAGATTTTTAAATAGAATGCTTTGTACTATATCATGATACATTGATTAACAAATTAAAGTGGCAAATCCACAAACTCAAATTCTAAAAATATAATTTTAGAGTAAATTATGTAATCAAATTTTATTTTCATAGAAAGAACTGCAGTATAGAGGAAAGAAGGGTAAATTTTTCCTCCTCCTCAAACTTCAGCTCCTAGCAACAGTGTATTTGCAGGCACAGCAGTCAGTGTAACAGATTAACCTATAACCAAACAGCCAACCTCTCAATTTATAAATGGAGCCAAAGTTGTCCCATCTGCAGAGAATGGGCAATCTTTCTCACGTTGTTAAATATACCACAGTCCACACTATAATTTCCATCCATGATAGTAAATTTGGAATTAGAGCAAAGGAAGAGGGTCATCTCAATGTCTATTTTCATAAAACCATGATGATCCAGTAGGAATTTCACTGTTTTAGTGAATCATGCTGATTATGTAAGATCTGAGCTCACTTTTTCTAAGTACCGTGTATGCTCTCCACAGTTGCACTTCTGGATTATTTGTCCTTTGAATTTGCAGTCATTACTTCGCCTACATCTTTTCCTCATGGCACAAGGCAATTTCCAGGATTAGAAATTATTTTTATGTTTACAATAAGAATTATCTTATTGATGTCACCTAGGAGAACATTTCTACATTAAGTTCAAATCACAAAGTAGTGTGCTATGGCTCATACCTTCTGAGGTGTTGATGCAAAAGTAGAACTGATATTGGTGGAAGGAATGATGAGTGAAGTCTAGGACGAGTAGTGAGACAGTAAAAGGACATCTATCCACTTAAAATGATTGTTACTTCTCAGATATATTGCAATCCCTCCCCTTAAATTCTTTCTGAAAAGAAAACTGAGAAAAAAATTGAAACAAATTTGAAAACATATTTTATGGTATGAAAAAATTACTATATTTTACACAAGATTAGACCCAAGAACTATAAATACAATAAGATTGCTAATGTGAAGCTCATACATTTATTCACAATCTATCATTAAATTAAACATTCAATTAATCTCCTTCTCCCATTTTTGTTGTTGCCTTTCCCCTGACTGCACTTTTATGATGACTGCCTGCTTCCTAAACCCCCTTGATTAGTCCACCTCGTGTCCCCATTTCTTGGTGCTGTTCTTCTTGGGGTCTTATCTTTTCCCTGGGATAAGACTTTGGTCCTAAATGGGATTGTCTTCTCTCATTAGAGTGAATTCAAGCTGAGGGGCTAGTACCCTGAAAGAAAATGCAAAGTTAAATTTAGGGGATAGATGAGGCTGATTACACAGAGTTATAATACATGGTATAACTATGGCTGTCATTGAAACAATGAGTCATAGCTACTTCTTCACATAAAAAATAGAGATGACCCTACAAAGAAGAACTGGGGTTTGGCCAATATCTACATTTATGGGTAACTTAGAATATCTCTGAGACTATCCTGAACGAACTTCTGCTATGAAAAGAGGAGAATGAGCTAAGTTTATTTTCTAGCTAAGAAAAAGAAGTATTTTAGGAGACTTTATTTTAGTAGTTTAACAAACATTGGGTAAAATATTCAACCATGGTGGTAGTCAAAGAAATATAAATAAAAATACATAATATAATGATTTATAAATGATCATTTTTTCAGTATTGATATAAAGATAAAGAGATTCATTGGAAAGTATGATTGGGACTATATTTTTAAAAACAGATAATATCAGTGAAGAGTTTGATTCAATTTGAAGAACTGATATCAAAAATTTTTTTTAAAGTTCTTAACAAAGTTATTTATAGCTGCATTATTGAAATAGTCCCAATCTGGAAACAATATAAAATTCCAACAGAAGGGAACAATAAAATTATGGTACTATAATGGCATATAATGTAATATAAAACTATGCTTACAATAATAATACAATATACAAAATCTGAAAAAAGGCCCCTTACAGACTTACCTTCTTCAAAGCTGTCCACCTGTAAAGGTATTTTTTGGAGCATCTTTTTTTCAGTCTTTTCCTGAGCATAAATAATTCAATCTGTCTAATGTGACATCAGTCCTTATAGCCAGTCTGTTTAGGTCAACATCTGCCTTCATAAGAAAAAAATAATCAGAGGATAACGCACTACGTATACTCAATCTCCCCAATCCTCTCCCAATTTTTCTTTGCATTTGAAAATTGCTGTGACCCAATAGAAAGAACTGGGTTCACATTTGGCACCACCTCTTCTGAGATGTTATTTAAGGCCTTTGAAATTCACTTGTAAAATTGGATTAATAATACCTACTTAAGACGTTATAGTGAGGACTATGGGAAATGATGACTTCATAACCTAGCTTTGTAGTTCAATGATATTGAATGCTGGAGACTCCTTGGGAGAACTGGGGTTGAGGAAAATCAGCGTTAGTAGAACAAAGATCAATCACAGTGTCCTTTCTAGAATACAGATACATAGAATGGGGGTCAAAACAAGACTGCAAGGACTTAAAAGAAACCATGCACCATGAAAACTGACAGCTCCTCAGAGCACTATGACAAAGAAGGAAGAGAAATTTGTGGGAGCAAGAGGGGGCAGCAGAGTCAAATGAAAGTCTTTCCAGTTAAGTGACAAGCTAAATCATTGACAAGGGAGAACATGGAAAAGAGACACTGTTCAGGGAGGCAAGTTCTCAGAAGTTGAGAAAGTCTAGATTGCAGGTACAGGCATTGAACTCGGGATTTTTCTTTTCCCTTGGGACTCAAGGAAGTTCAGATTTAAATGAGTACAACTGATGTTTTAATATCTATATTTCTCCTCAGGTAAAAAATAATTATTTTAAAATATGCTATGACAATAAGATGAGGCAAAGTCAATATTGAAAGGAATTTGAAGAAATAGATGCTAATGTTTCAAGTTACTTGGAATGAGCCACTACGTTATCTTTATGTTTTTGATCATCGGTTAAGTTCCATAAATCCTTAGCAGATTTCAAGTAATTAACTGTATCCACTTCAAAATCCACTTTTAACTTTGTCAAAAGCCTAAGAGGAATCCAAGACGAACTCATCAAAGAATGTGATACAATTGAGACCAGAAAGTGTCATATTTCAATCACAGTACTAAGGGTCTTGGTGGTATTTTTTTCTTCATTGAACTTGCACTTTGGTCCTGGTATTGTTTTAGGTTCTAGAAGTGAGAATTTAAAACTGGAGTGTGAAGTAGACAAAGTTCCTGATGTTGTGGGATTTACTTTTTTAACAAGAAAATTTTGACAGGACAGAAATAAATAAATAGCTGTGCAATATCATCTTGTGATAAGAGCCCTAAAAAGCAGAGCTGGCAAACGTGGGCACAGAGTATGTTTGGGTGGCTTTACCTAGTCAGCTTTGTCTGGGGGGAGGTCCTCTTTGGCCAGGAGATATTTGAGATTAGACTTGCATGAAGCAGAGCTGTGGGGAGATCAGAGAGGACAGTATTCTAACAGTTCAGAAAATTTCATAAGCTCTAAGTGGAAAGGTCAAGTCTGTGAAAGAAAGGGCAGGGCAATTGTGGTAAAGGCAAACGAGAGTGCAAGGAGTGACATAAGTTCAGGAACTCATCAGGGGGGTTTGAAGAATATGGTAAGGGGACTGGATTGATTGTTAGTGCAATGATATATCACTGTAGGGGTCATCAGAAATTTTATCTCATTTGTATTTTGTAAAAAATTAATGTGAGTACTGTTTGTGCAGAATAAGTAATGTCAGATGATCATATTACTAGTTATCACTGTTCATTATAATATTTATAAAAGCTTAATTCAATGATAGGCTATTTAGAGAAAAATCTTAACATGATTTTGATGAAAGGGAACTTAAGGATTATTTCTACTTTTTTTTAACCCTTTATTTTGCAGATGAGAAGTAAGATGTGTAGGTGAAATAATACCTCCAAGATTCTCTAGTCAGTATTGTCTAAGCCGGGATTAGAATATAATTCCCTATCTATTTTGTTCTTCCATGGTGCCTATATGTATATGTGTGTGTATGTGTACACACACATCTCTGTGTGTCTATGTGTGTGTACATATATGAATGAATATACACGTGCACATGTACTGGATATGTGGTCCTTCCTACAGGGAGCCTCACAAAAAGGATACTAGCCGTGGATAATCAGTGAATAGCCAAGACATTCTTGAGAGTATTATTTAAAGTAAGGTCTACAATTTACAATAGAACCACATATAACATTATTTGTTATAGATCTAATTACTTACATAGAATCTCTGGGAATGGGGCCTAGCTATTGTTCCTTGAAGAAAGAAAAGCTAGGGCTGGGTGCGGTGGCTCACGCCTGTAATCCTAACACTGGAGAGCTAAGGTGGGAGGATTCCTTGAGCTCAGGAGTTTTAGAGCAGTGTGAGCATGACCAAGATCCTGTCTCTACCAAAAATAGAAAAAAAATGGCCAGGTTCAGTGGCGGGGACCTGTAGACCCAGCTATCCAGAAGGTTCAGGTGAAAGGGTTGCTTTAACCCAGGAGTTTGAGATTTCTGCTAAGCTGGACTGATACTGTGGCACTCTAGCCTGGGCAAAAGAGATTCTGTCTCAAATAAAAAAAAAATTAAAAAGAAAAGGAAAGTAATGAAAAGAAAGCTGGAAAAGTTCAGGAGCTGTCTAGTTTTTGAGATGGAGCATCTGTCAGTTATAGTCAATCTTAATTAATTGCAATTGGGGTCTCTCTACTGGATGTTATTCCAACATATTAAAAAAAACTACTTATTTTACTTACATACAGTGCCAGTGCAGCTTTAAAAGACTGCAATAAAAGTAAAAAGTCATTTTCTAAATGACAATAGCCTTTAAACCCTATATTGTGCTATGGGCAATCTATAAATTTAAGATAGTGGCTGACCTAATTACTGATAACCTGTGATCCAGATAAAAGGAAATTAGAAAGGAGGGAAAATGAAAATTTAATCTTCTTATTTTATTAAATAGGTACTATTGCATTCATTGTCAAGTAAGAAAAGAAAAAGAAAACCACTGTCACTGTATTCATCATCCTTTCATTTTGGAGAGTTAATAGTAATCCCCTGAGCAGGAGAGAAAACGTTTTCAGGTTTCTAGGCGAAGACTTGATCTATGAGAATTGTGAAAGGCACGAGAACCTCTGACCACAGAGGTTACAACTAAAAGCATCACAGCCATTGGAACAACTCTAAAAATATTGTCTCAGAAATAGCAAAAGCATAAAGAACATGAAAGTCCTATTTTGGCACCTTAGCCTGGCTTTTTGATCTAATTCTGGTGATGTGACATTGTTGCTGTAGTGAAATGCAATACTAATTTCAATAATGTGACATTGGGAAGACTGAAATATAGAAAAGCTGGTATCATGTTTCATATTGGTTTAAGTATTAAAAATTGCCTATGCAATCCCTGTCTAAGTTTGGTCAAGTGTTCATAGACTGTGTGTTTTCTTTGTGTATTTACTGTAAATATTAACTTTATTAATTTACAACGTACTCAACATATACTTTTCAAATTACTTATAACTTAGTTTCAAAATGTACAATTTAAAAGTTATCTAATTAACTTCCAAAATATATCATGCTAGAGAAAGTATAAAACAATAAAACAAATATGGAAATATGAGAAAGGAAAATCTTCAGGTGCCAGATGAAGAAGGAGCTTCTGGTCCGTGGAATGTAACTGAGTTAGTTGTGGGTTGAGACATGATGGGAACATCAGGTCAAATGAGAGCCTCAACAGTTGAGTGCTGTTATTTTAATACCAGCACAGCACATGGGAGAAAGTCTGTCTGAGAGGTAGAACTTACATGAAGCTGGAAATGAGTTACTAAGAATCATGAAACATACACACCTCAGGAAAACACTAGAAGAATCCACCCATAGAAATAAAGAGAAAGCTTATTAGGTAGAGCCAGGTAGAAAAAAAATTGCCCATGAGAAATAGAGATCAAAACCTGTGCAGTATTCTAGTGTGAGATCCTTGTTGTAGAAACTTCAAATGGCTACCAGTAAAATCAGTATGGGGAAACTGACATCCAATCAAATTGTATTGAAATAATATATTATCAACGATTGGCAAGGTCACAAGAGAAAAACAATCACCAGATGTAATTAGAGATATACTGACAGGAAACTTCCCACTAACAACAAAATGTGGCAGCGTAGGAATGGAGTAATGGCCGTGCTAAAGCACATTTATACCCAGCTAAGTAGTAATCACGTCAAAATAAGAAATTTGTATAAAGACTGAGAGATTTTATTACTCTCAAAGGCTTGAAAATGAAGTTAAAGCCTTAAGGGTGGAATTAGAAGGTCCAGCATATGTCTCATGTACATTCCAGAAAAAGACCAGACAGAAGGGCAGAAAAATTTAAGGGAAAAAAGGCAACAAAAAATAGTAGACCAAGAGTAAGTACAAATACATATTAATGATTATAAACATATACAGAGATTAAAGGTATAATTAAAGGACAAAGACAGCAAAATTTTATTTTCCAAATGTAACAATTTATTATATAAAATAATATTCCTGTGATACTCTTAAAAAAAAAAAAAAAGTCACCCATGGGTAAATACCAGTTATGTTTAAATTGAGGAGAATTCCCTAAAGTAACTTGTTTGTATTCTAAAAAAAAGTCAAGGTAACGAAAGACTGAGAAACTAGCCCAAATTGAAAGACATTAAAGCAATGTTGCAACCAAATTCAGCAAATGATTCTGGGTTGGATCTGGAGCTATAACAGACATTATTGAAGCAAATGAAAAATGGACTGGGGTTTGTGAAAGAAATGATACTGTGAGATCTATATTGACTTCCTGATTTTGATGGTTGCATTGTATAGAAGAGGGTGTTTGTTTTAGCCAATGCACAATAAAATGTTAAAGATTACTAGACCTTCATGTCCTTTACTAAATCTTACAAACTTTAGAAATGTCACTATTTGGTAAAACTTGATAACAATTATATAGGAGATTTATGTACAATTTTTCAAATTTTTATGTAAATTTTATATCATTTCAAAGTAAGTTAAAAAACTCACAACTTTAAGTTGAGCAGTGAAGCATGCCTGTCGTGCCAGCTCCTGGGAGGCTGAGGCAGAAGTAGTGCTTCCACAGCCTATGAGTTTGGAGCTGCAGTGCACTGCAGTCACGCCTGTGCATAGCCACTGCACTCCAACCTGGGCAATGTGATGAGACCCAGTGATTGCACTAATGTACACAGCTATGATTTAACAATAAAATTAATAAAGAAAGAAAGAAAGAAAGAAAGAAAGAAAGAAAGAAAGAAAGAAAGAAAGAAAGAAAGAAAGAAAAGAAAGAAAGCTCATAACTTTGTTGATTAAATGATAAAACATTATGATCATATTAAAATTGTAGTGAAGGAATTTCCTTACTTCTGGGTGATGTTTTGCGAAATAGAAGGGTTAAATTGTAATGAGGCTCACAACTTTAGAGCAGTAAACACACATGTGCAGTGTATACTCAAAAATAAATATATGGGTATGAAAAAAGAATGGAAGAGAGAGAATTAAAAAGAAAGTACAAAGTAACGAGTGGAACATATGAGTGTTCTTTGTTTAATTCTGTTTTATGTTGGATTCCCTAGAGGACATTGATGCCAGGACACAGGTGTTTTGCAGGAGAAAAAAACTGTAAGGGATGAAGGAATGACACACAGCTGTGAAGGAAAAGGGCCTGAACTGGGCAAAGATGAGATCTCAGGTAAATAATCTATGGCTTGGCGTGCAAGGGAAGTTTTGAAACTGTATCACAGGACAGAACTACTCAGCTTGACGTTAAGGTAGCTGACCTTTTTTTAATTTAATTTAATTTAATTAATTTATTTATTTATTTTTATTATAGATAAAAATATGCACCATAGATGTGGCCCAACCCATCACCCTCCCTCCACCCAAACCTCCCCCCTCCCTTCCCTTTCCTTGGTCCTTTCCTCATAGTCTTGTGGTATAGTTGGGTTACAGCCTTCATGTGAAAGGTAGCTGACCTTTTATAGCCCCAAACATGCAGCCATTGGCTGTGGGGTGGGATGGGGATTAGGGTGGGGTCAGAGGGAGGAGGTACATGGCTTCTCTGTGGAGTCTGC
>CAUYPK010123019.1:0-17501 GCA_963574355.1 Loris lydekkerianus | reverse complement strand
AATTTTCTGGGTGGGTTTACTTTTGTGGTGGAGGATTATGCTGGTCTTTATGGAGGATAGGTCTGAGAATATCCTGGAGAGCTGGTTTAGTTGTGGCAAATTTCTTCAACATGTGAATGTCATTAAAGTATTTAATTTCTCCATTATAAATTAAACTCAGTTTAGCAGGTTACAGGATCCTGGGTTAGAAAGTTATTTTGTTTTAGGAGATTAAAAGACGATGACCATCCTCTTCTAGCTTGAAAGGTTTCAGCAGAGTGATCTAAAGGTATTCTTCCCCGTGTAGGTAATGATTTTCTTTCATCTGGCTGCTTTCAGAATGTTCTCCTTTATATTAACTTTAGTGAAATTGACTGCGATGTGTTTGGGGAATGTCTTATTTGGGTTTAGTTGTGCTGGAGTTCTGAAACTGCCTGCTATCTGAAATTCAGAATCTCTTCGCATGTCTGGAAAGTTCTCTTTCATAATCTCATAGAGAAGAGACTCTGTCCCTTGTGAAGCCACTTCATCACTTGGGGGATCCCTATAAGACGAATATTGGTTTTCTTCTAATTATCCCAGAGTTCTTTGAGAGGGCGATCTGTTTTTGCCTTCCTTTCCCTTCTTCTTTGAGAGTTTGGAAGCTTTTGAAAGCTTTGTTTTCGATGTCAGAAATCCTTTCTTCTGCTTGCTCTGTTCTTTTACTGAGAGATTCTACAGTCTTTCTCAGATCTTTGAGGGTTGAAACTTCTTGTCTCAGTGTGTCAAAATCTTCGATTATTTGATCTTTGGATACATTGAATTCTTGAGACAGCTTTTGGGTTACTGCTTGTAATTCTAGTTTGATCTTATTTGCTATCCAGATTCTAAATTCGATTTCTGACATCTCAGCTATTTGTTTGTGCTCGGGATCTTGTGCTGTGTCTGCCCCATTGTTCCTTGGGGGAATTTATCTATTCAGATTATTCATATTGCCTGAATTTTTTCCTTTGATTTTGTCTCATGATTGTTTTTCACCATTGCGTCTCTTCATCCTCAGAGTTGGGGTGGTGTCTCTCCAAGATTAGACCCTGGGGGGATGACTCTATTGTTGTTAAATCTTTGTAGGGAGTGACCCTGTGTAGCTCTTCTCAAGCTGCCCCAGCCAGGGAGTTCTTGTTATGGGAGCAGCTCCAGAGTGTGACACCCCCAGATCCAGCAACAGGGCAGGGGGTGGTGCACACGGTTCTGGGAGTGTCTGGCATCCAGTGACTTTGGTACAGAGGGCCCAAGGCTCCAGCTGTCTCTGGCCAGTAGAAGGGCTCTGCACAGAGGCAGGGAGGGCTTTGGAGGGCACATGGCTACCAGAGTCCCTGGCTAGATGAGTGGTTGGTATGGAGGCAGGGATGGTACAGGAGGGAGGACACAGGGTTGTGCTGCTCCCGGAGTTCCTAGTCAGGGCGTGGGGAGGCCTTGCAGGTGGAGTAGCAGGTCCTGATGCAGCTCTTTCTGGAGTCTGGGCAGACGTAGCTCTTACGAAGGTCTGGGAGGATGCTGATTGCAAGTCCCTGTGCAGCACTTCTGGAGGTCCGGGAGGGTCCCGATCATGGGTCCCAGTGCAGCTCTTCCAGAGGTCCAAGAGGGTGCTCATTGCTGGTCCAAGCGCAGCTCTTCCAGAGGTGGGAGGGTGCCCATCGCTGGTCCCAGTGCAGCTCTTCTGCAGGTCCTGGAAGGTCCTGGCCTACACTTTTTTCTAATTAAAAAGGCAATAGAAAATAGGGGAGTGATGGTAAAAGACAGGAGATGAACCTTGAAGCAGGGAGGACCTTTATAAGAGAGAGAAGGTTGGCAAGTAATTTGGGATTTGATTACTTGAAAAATATTAACAGCAGCAATATAAATTTTAAAATGTAATTATTGTGTAACTATGTAGTGTCACAGAGAGATTTAAAAATTTATAAAGTAAAAATGTCAGAATTTAGCATTAGGAATTCTTATATTCCTAAATTTGCAACCTAACAGTATCATGATTTTGTATCAAATCACTTTAACTATCTGAAGTAAAAGAGAAAATGAAAGTAAATATCCATTGAGTTCATTTAAGGACTATGGAATTTTCAGTTAATTTGATGTAATGACTGAACATTAACTTTAATGGAGTCATGCAGAGTAAACATCAAACAAACAAACAAAAAATCCTATCAACTAAGGTTTAATTTATAGCACTGTAAAGAGTTATACACATGCTATTAGTTAGTTTACATACAACTTATGTCTTAATTACTTAAGTCATTGCCCCTCCCCCCAAAAAAGTTTTCTACTCAGCTTTACAATCAAGAAAATTGAACTAGAAGAATAACCTGTACAAAGTCAAACATATTAACGTTTAAGAGAAAATATATTTTTAAAAATAAACAAATGTGAGAACAGACATGTAAATAAATAAATAAATAATGAATTCATTTGATTTTCTGTTCATGCAAGTTTTATCATCCTGTGTTTTTTTCTGCCTGAAGAAGAGAAATGCAATAGATCTACCGTGATAGCAACGTGATCATTTCAATGATATTATATGATTTGACTCTTCCTTAAGATGTTTTTCGTTGTTGTTGTTGTTGTTATTCTTTTTTTTTTTAATTTATTTTTTTGAGATAGATCCTCACTAAGTTGTCCAGGTTAGCATGCAATGGCATCAGTCTAACTTACAGCAACCTCTCAAATTCCTGGTTTCAAGCTTTCCTCCTCCTTCAGCATCCTGAGTAGCTGAAAGCCACAATGCCCAGCTAATTTTTCTGTTTTTAGTAGAGACAGGGTCTTTTTCTTACTCAAGCTAGTCTTGAGCTCAAGCAATTCTACCACCTTGGACACCCAGAATGCTAGAAATATTACAGGTCTGAGGCATATTACCTGGCCTTGCTTTAAACTTATACAATATAGCTTACATATCATAAAAACAGTTGTTAATTTAAGTAGTAATCAATTTTTTTAACCTTTTAAAAACAGAACACTTTAAGTTATATCTTGACAATTTTAATGAATTTGAAACACTGCTCAAAGATTAATTTAGGAACACATATTTTATAAGAAGAAATGTTTAATTAACTGACTCTATATTATGTACTGAAAAATTGACATAGGTTGTCATCTTAAGTGATTTCAAAATCACATTAACTACAATTTCATAGAGTGGGTTAAATTCCTTGATTCGTTTCTTCAAAAATGTTTACCAGACCGTTGTGTCCTGCTCAATACAATAGCCTTTCTACTTCAATAGTATAAAGTTATCTCTTTCTTTCTCCCTCTATGTTTCTCTCTTCCTTTCTCTCCCCAATTACCATTACTTAATTATGTCTTATTAACCTTGGTTTTTGATTTATTTAATCTGTCTAGTACTATTCAATCAAAAATATATTATTTCGGTGGAGGTAGAAAAACAGTTGAATATGTTATCTTCCTTGACATGCTTTGGTATCATGCTGTTATTTAAAATGCATTGAATAATTCATTTTTATTTACATCTAACGGGCATTCTGTGTACTCATTATATCCTTACAAATATCAGTTATTCTGGAGTCCACAAGGCACTCTTTAAAAGGCTCACGTATGATTCCTTCTGCCCTTTGTTGGCTATACATTTATGCCTACTTTAAATCTAACTTATCTACTTTAATGTAATGAGAGAAACCCTCAGGAAGCATTTCAATCTATTTGGATTTACTCACTTAGTTTTAAATTCTGGTGATAATCAATGTCAAGTTTTTTTTTTTTTTTTTTAAGATCTTCATTATTAGAAATTAGGGCAATTGAAAATTTAATTTTTTTTCCGTAATATTTGTTTTTTTTTTCAAGTCTGGTCAAGTATCATGGCACCTGTTTAATTCTTTCAAACTCCAAGATTGTATATGTACTTTGGATCAATTTTTTGAAAGTTACATTTTATAAAACAATGTAAGGATGTTTTATAAAAGAGAAGGATGAAACTTATCAAATGTTAAAGATTATCTTTCTTAACATAAAAGCATTAAAGGTTTTTTTTTGTTTGCCTATAATTACTAAAAGGTATTTAAAAAAGCTGTCACTGAAGCTATCGTTCTATTGAAATAAGCATTTTAAGATATACTGAAAATGTATTTCTTTCTCACATTCATTTTATGTTATAATAAATCTCTTTTATGTCACCTTTGTTGAAAAATTCTAGGAAATTTCTGCTTTTTAGTCAGCTAATAACATGTGGAACAATGCATATACTTCACCAAGTTTTTGTACTACATGCAATTATCAAGGATATGAATGATAATTCAAATTAGTTCAAACAGTAGAAGTTTAAAATGTTTAACTAAATGAGATAACAAATGATGTCCACCATTGGAATAATCTGCTGGTTAAAGAAATAAACAGGGGCTATTAGCCTTCATTCAGGCCTTTCAGCTTGTGTATAATTTAAGGCAGTCTATTAGGACTCTTGTGCAAAATGTTGCCATATATTCCAGTAGGTTATACCATTCAGCAGCTCAATATTTTGAAATAATTGTACTTTTTCCAACTGCTAAAGGGTTTCTAGGTATGATTTTACAATGGTATAGTTCATGTCCAACATCTTTAAAGGATGATTAAATCCCTACTCTTAGGATTCTTTATTCTCAGTCATCAAAATATGACACATTACCTTTTTTCCATATGCATGTAAATATAGTAAAGTGGACCTAAACATCAAATTGGCAAGCTCCTTCTACCTCCCAAAATATTTTTATCAATTTACAGCATGAATACTCCTTGACTCATTATAGGGTTCTGTCTCAATAAACTCACTGCAAGTTGAAAAGATTGCAAGTGAAAAATGCATTTAATATACCTAACATACCCATCATTTTAGTTCAGCCTAACTTAAGCATCTTAAGAACACTCCCATTAGCTTACAATTAGGTAAAATCATCTAATATGAGGCCTATTTTACAATAAAGTGTTGAATACCTCATGTAACTTGTTGAATACTTTTGCAAGTGAAAAACAGAAAAATTGTACAGATCATCAAAGTGCAGTTTCTACTGAATGAATATTGTAGTCTCATCACAATATCTCCACTTAAAACATCAAAATATCTTAACTCAAACTATTGTAAGGTATGGACAATCTATATTAATAAAACCATATAAAATTGGTTATATCTTTACATCATTCTTTATATTCCATATAATGAATTATTTTATTTTGATAGTATTAGTGAAAAATCAGTACAATTACTAAATATCAAGGAGTTTCATCAACTTTTTAGGTAAAAATGCTTCCATAAATTAGCATTTAATGCATTTTACTCATTTTACCTCAATTTTTTCTTTGACTTGTTTATAGAAGTGCCCAGAAATGAAAGTTTTATTATAACTCATGTAGCAACCAAAACATGACAAGTTGTGAACTTTTCTAAGGCTATTTTATTTCTTTTAAAAATTTTGCTTTTTAATTATTCATGAATTTCAATGTAGAAATATAAATGTGTTTTACATAGAATGTTACTTCAAACTTTGCTGTATAATTTTACATATAACATTTCTAAAGCTTACCATTCCCTCATTTTTTGGAATTTCAAGCCTATATTGCCACTGCATCACAATATAGAGTGTCCCAAAAGTCACCCATAAAGTCATTCTACATGGAAAAAATTAAAATATGTAGAAAAATGTATTTTTATTTATGACATATTTATTGCAAAATATTATTTGGAAAACATTTACAAAATAGTCTCTACACAGCCATTTCTTTTTAACCTGTTATGGCTCATATGCAGGTGTATATAGATATCCATATCATTGTCTCCATTATGCAATAAGAAAATGTATAGTAGAGAGTTTAATTGAATGTTATTAACCAGATACATATTTCAATGAACTTGTATAATTTGCTGTTACTGGATGGAATTCATAGTTCAGTCATGATAATAAACCACAATTAAATTATTTGTTTGCTCATAATGCATGATATGGGTTATTAAAAAATGAATTATATTTTACACTCAAAACTCTTGTAGCCCTCTTGAGTGAAAGGTAAATGCATGTGGCTGAAAATGTAAATGCAAATTAATATTTAAATATCATTTTGCAGTAGTGAGAGAAGAAGAATAGCAAAGAAGAATATGCATGTTCATCTGTATGCAGACTGCAAATGAAATTTGAAATAAGCCTTCCACTCTTCTCATATGTAGCATTACTAGCATTTATTTAGTGCCTATTATTCTTTAGGGACTGCTCTTGGCACTACATCTTTGAAGTGACTAGCCAAGAAAAATCCTCTACTCTGTTGCTTTCTAGTGAAAGAGAGATGAACAATGAACAAATGAATATACATATCAAACCATAACTGGTGCTATAAAGAAAGTTTAAGCTGGGTAAGTGCTAGAGATGATAATTTAGTAAAGTTAAGAAGTTGACTCCCGGGTTGAAGAAAGCTGAGGAATAAATATGCTGGTACCTAGTAGAAGAATATTTTAGGCAGTTACACTATGTTGCTTAATAAAAGAAGCTTTGAACCAGACAACTTGTACACAAGTTTTAGTCATTTCATTTATCTTGGTAAGGTTCTTAATGTTTTCTGCTTTAGTTTCCCAAAATGTTAAGTACATCCTATGGGTTGCTTCGAAGATTAATGGATTAAGTTTAAAGCTCTGTGCTTTCTCATTCAGGCATATTGAGAACCTCAGCATTAGTTGTTAACACTGGGATTATATAACCCTGTCATGGTAGGTTTATTTCTCATTTCCTAATGTCCATGAGTATTTTCTCTTAATATTTGTATATACCTAAGGGATACATTCTTGTTGATTAAACTCAGAAAATCAAAAGGTATGTCAAAAAGCTGCTTGGTAAACGTTACAACAGGAACAAAAAATAAGTTGAAAAATACAAATATTTATATTTCTCTCTCCTATTTTAGTCTCCCAAAATAAATGTACATCATGAACTTGTCAACATCAGCCTGTGTGTGTTAAGACCATTGCTTAAAACATTATATTTTACTATAACCAAAAACATAGTCAGAATTGAACAGACACAGATGGTTATTCACTTTTACATTGTGGTAGATGGAGAGAATTAATTTTAGAGTATTTCTTTTATGCTTCTTTTAATCTGCCAAAATTATTCACTACACCCAGAGATATAATATTTTCATTTTAATTTTCAATATGCTGATTCTTGTCTTCAAGCATAAAACAGTGCCCTGGGTTGCAGAAGGAACTTTCTTCACTTCTTATGTCTTTTATTAATATTTACTTTCTTGAAAGGCCATTTGACCATCTCAGCTTGCCAAATTATTATATCAAATAATAATAATGAGACTTTATGGCCACCTACCAACAGCAACCTGAGCCAAAGAAAGCAGCATAAATGTAATCCCTTCCTGGTGGGCTCAAATAAAAGAAAACTGATATCTGTAATTTTTTATTAGAAGACCACTGCTGACTAATCTGGTGAGGGAAAGAAATCTGTGGGGCAATGCTGATTGAAAAGGTAAAGTTCTCAGCGGGATGTACTATTTTCTTTAAATGTCAGGAGAGGGACTAACATTTATTTTTCTCATGAACTGATGTGAGGAAGTGGGAGCAGCTGATGAGAAATTTAGAGATCCTATTTTTATCATAAAAACATAGAGTTTTGCTTGTTGACCAGTTCTTATAGGTCATTTTATTTGGAATGCTGAAATAACCAATTTCTTGAAAAGAACATAGCCTAGGTTAGTATGATGCATTAGCAGTATGAGATGGAACTCTCAATTTATTTATATCATCATTTATATTTAAAAACTATAAAAATAAAAATTTTAGCAGAAGAGAATTGTGACTTTAGTACATAATGAATGAGTATGAAGTAATTAAAATAATAACTTATGATATATTAACGATATTAGAATTTTCCACTTTATATCATTGTTTTAAAAAACTGTATACAGATAATTGTCTTAAGTTCTGAAAGATACAAATATATTCAGCCAGCAATGTTTAATAGATATATTAAAAATGATACAATGGAATTAATTATGGGTGCAAATTATCTCTAAGAATGAAATATAAATGTTCCTCATTATGTTTTTAAACTTTTTAAGTCTTTTCTATTGTAAAAACGTGACATGGTTAAAAAGAAAAGATACCATATTAGTGTTCTCTTGCTGTTGTAACAAGTTATCACATATTTAGTGTCTTAAACTAACAGAAATTCTTACCATTCTAGTTATCTTAAATCCAAAATGAGTCCCCGTAGGCTAAAATCAAGGTGTCAGAAAGGCTGCATTCTTTCCTGGAAGATTTAGTAGATTCCTTTTATTCTGTCTCTAGCCTTTAGTGCTGTCCTGATTTTTTGAACTGTGTCCCCTTATTCTCCAAAGCCCGCTGAAGTCTGCTTCCATCATCACCTCCTCTCTAATTCTTTGGCCTCCCTCTCTCATTTACAAGGGCCATTTGATTGCATTGGGTACAGCTGAGTAGTGAAAGTCGTCTCCTGCCCTGAAGGTCAGCTGATCAGCAACCTTAATTCCATCTGCTATCATAATTCACCCTTACTATATGGAAACATATTTACAAATTCTGGGAAGAAAGGCATCTTTGACTTCAGGGAATATCATTTTGTCTACCGTACCTATTAGTTATGTTTCTTAGAAAAGATTTTCTTAGGAAAATTGATGGATCCAAGTTTTATTTGTTGTTTTTAATCATCTCTATTAAGTCACTTTTTATTCTTTCATCCTTTTCAAAAATTTGAAACTCTTAACCCCCTTTACCTTCTATCCTTCCTTTTTCTTTATTCCACTTTCCTTTATGGCTCTGATGGCCACATTTTCTTTGTTCTTATTGTTCATTACTGCCTCACCTTATCAGAATGTACATTGAGGGTAAGTTGGAGAAAAGAATGGCAGTGCAATATATTGATTATAATGGGTAGTTATTTACCCACTGAGATAATCTCTTAGGGAAACCAGCCAGCTCTGGAAATAAATATCTGGTGATTGGCTTTCTTAACAAATCTCAAGAAATAAAATGAGTTCTGAAGCACTGGGTTGGTAGAAAGAAAACAGTATTTTAGCACTGAAGTTAGAGAAACTGAAATTATGTTCCGTTTTGTTCACGGGCTATCAGATTTTTATTGTCAATGTCAAAAATTCCTATGAATGATAAATATATCTTTTTGCAGTAAGAACTTATTCATGCCTGTTTTGGGTAGCAACAGTTATTACTAGTATATAAAAACTCAATTTTATGCTATGTGAAAGAAAAAGTATTACTTTGAGTCACATGATTACTCTTACTTTGTCTCACTGATATTCTTCTAACTTCTAGTACATATTAAAAGTAGGAATATAAATAATAGTTATGATACATTTCTTTGATCATTCAACTTGGTAATGGTAAGTATATTTTGTTGAAATCCCCCATAGTGAAATTGTGAAAGGAATAGAGAGGACACATGTAGATGGGCATGTTTTTTTTCTCTGAAGCTACATTTTTCAATAGCTTTCATATTTAATATGTTTAAATATTTAAATAATTTTACTATTAAATAATAGCAATATTTAATAATAAAGTGTTATTTTATATGCTTTTAGTATAAAGGAGGCATGAGTGCTAATGTAAGAAAGCATTCAGTCTTCTTATCAAATGACTACGCTAATTAAAACATAAGCATAATTATACAATTAGTTATTGAGTCCCACATGAAAATGATACAAATCATTGTTTTATTTTTGTCAACAAATTCTTATTGTACTCTTAGTATGTGCCAGATACTATTTTTAGCATTGGGGATAAATATTTGAACAAAGTGGGCAGAAACTTTCCATTATGAAACTTACTTCTTTATGTATAGACATTACAAATCAAATATAACATGTCAGTATTATAAATGTCAGAGAAAAGCAGATTTCACGGGGAAATATCTATGGTAAGGGAGGACAGCGAAAAAGGGGACTTGAAATTTAAATATAGACCTCTTTGAATGATGAATTATAACTTGAAAGGGATCAGGAAGCCATAATAATTTTGAGGGAAAGATAGTTTCAGGAAGAAAAGGCAGATACGTACAGGAAACCGTGCACAGAAAGTGTGAGGAATACAGGCGAGCCTCGTGTACTGAAGCAGACTCTGGAGTTTTGGGGACAACAGGATGTGCAATCCGGGAGGTGACGGAGGAGGATGAGATGCCCTGGGCTGATTGGCCATGGGTAAGGGCTTTGATGCTGGCGAGATGTAGAGTATCTGCAGGGTGGGCAAGGAAGTGGCGTTTTCTGGTGGATGTATTAGAATTATTCTGCCTGCCATGTCAACAATAAAATATCAGGTGAGGAAAAGTTAAAAGTAGGGAAATCAATTACAATCTAGGCCAAAATTGATGTTAAGGAGGCTAAGAGAAAAAACAGCAGAAATAGCAACCAGTGGTTGAAATCAGGATTACTTCTTAATAATCTAAAAAATAAAAATCCTGAAAAAGTACACAAGCTCAGAAAGGAGTCATGAGAAGCTTTTTTTAAAATTTGTCTAACTGGCAAGATGGAATCACATGAGGATGGCAGGTGCGGGGAGGAAGATAATTTGTCTACTTTTGCCTACACGCACTTAAAGACTTATCAAGTTTAATATAAGCAATGTCTAGAGTTTGTAAGTAATATCAGAATTGATTCTATGAATTTAGGGATCTTCAGTCATATAAACAGAACACTGCAACTGACTAAGACCTTCAGAGGATGTAAGTCAGATACATGTCAAATCTACTAAGTGTAGAATATTAATGTCTTAACAGAATAAGAAATTGCAGTGAAGGCTATGTTAACCAGTTTGATGTAAGTATTTCAAATTGTACACAAAACCAACACAATGTACCCCATAAATGCATTAATGTACGTAGCTATGATTAAATTAAAAAAAAAAAAAAAAAGATTTGAGACACTTTGTGCTTACAAATCAGGAAGAGGAACAGAAATCAACACAACAATAAAGAAAAATAAGAAGGAGCTGCCACTGATGTAGGAAGAACACAAACTACATAATCCTGGCAGCAAAGAACCAGAAAGATGTGAAAATCAACTGTAGGAGAAGGTTGGTGACAGTGAGCTATCTGAAAATAGATGACTGTACTTATAAAATGATCATTACTGGTGACCTTGACAAACGCATTTTCAGCAGGACCAAGTGCCTGATTAAAATGTGTGCCCAAGTGCCCATCAACCCACGAATGGACTAGCAAATTGTGGTACATGTATACCATGGAATACTATGCAACTTTAAAGAAAGATGGAGACTTTACCTCTTTCATGTTTACATGGATGGAGCTGGAACATATTCTCCTTAGCAAAGTATCCCAGGAATGGAAGAAAAAGTGTCCAATGTACTCATCCCTACTGTGAAGGTAAACTATAGCTTTCACATGAAGGCTATAACCCAACTATACCACAAGAGTATGGGGAAAGGACCAAGGAAGGGGAAGGGAGGGGGGAGGTTTGAGTGGAGGGAGGGTGATGGGTCGGGCCACATCTATGGTGCATATTTATATCTATAATAAAATAAATAAATAAATAATGAAAAAAAAATAAAAAATAAATAAAATGTGTGGGGAAAAAGGTAGAGAAGAATGAAGAAAGTAGTATATAGGAATCTTTCAAGAAATGGACTATAAAGAAAAAGAAAGATGGAAACATAAAAAGCAGAAATGGTTTCAAAGAAAAATATAAAAGTAACAGAGGTAGGGCATGTTGACATGCCCAGGGAGATGCCTTGTTGTGTTTTTCTGTAAGCCATTTCAGCAAAGTTCCTGTGCAAACTCTTCCACAAAATACTGTTCTGTTTCTTCATGTATGAACAAGGAAAAATATGTGAAACCAAATCATGAATTGTCTTATTATCCTTGACAAAATAAAATTCAAATACTTAGGATAGGATAGTCTCAAGCATCTACGATAGAAAATCATTTATACCACTGAGTTTGCGTTTTTTCCATTGTTTGGGATTCACTGAGGGTACAAAGAATTAGGTTACACTGATTGCATTTGTTACATAAAGTCTCTATTATGCTTATTTCTCACTCCAAAAAGCTATGCCATACACTGTGTCCCTCATCCCCACCCGGCCTCCCTTCTCCCGGCTCCCTCATTTCCCTACCCCACCCCTTATATTAGCTCATCTGCTGCCTTCCTATTAGAATTGAGTACATTGGATTCTTGCTTCTCCATTCCTGTGATGCTTTATTAAGAAGAATGTGTTCCATCTCCATCCAGTTTAATACAAAAGATGTAAAATCTGCATCTTTTTAGTGGCTGAATAGTATTCTGTGGTATACATATACCACAACTTGGTTTTTGTTTTTGTTTCCTCTTGTTGTTTGTTTGTTTTGAGACAGTCTCACTATGTTGCCCTCCGTAGAGTGCCATGGTGTCACAGCTCAAAGCAACCTCAAACTCTTGGGCTTAAGTAATTTTCATGCCTTAGCATCCCAAGTAGCTGGGACTACAGGCACCCCCCACAACACCTGGCTATTTTTTGTTGCAGTTGTCATTGTTGTTTAGCTGGCCCAGGCCAGGTTTGAACCTGCCACCCTTGGTATATGTGGCTGGCCCCATAACCACTGTGCTACAAGTGCTGAGCCATATACCACAACTTGTTACTCCAATCCTGGGTTGGTGGGCATTTTGGTTATTTCTACATTTTGGTAATTGTAAATTGAGCTGTGATAAACAGTCTAGTCTAAATGTCCTCAGGATAATAGGATTTTTTTTTTTCTTCTGGGTAGCTGCCAAGTAATGGAATTGCAGGATCAAATGGGAGATCTAAATTGAGTTCTTTGAGGATTCTCCATACTTTTTTCCAAAAAGGTTGCATTAGTTTGCAGACCTACTAACAGTGGAAAAGTTCACATTCACGCCAGCATCTGCAGCTTTGGGACTTTGGGATGTGGGCCATTCTTACTGGGGTTGGTACCATCATCATACTTTTAAGATTTGGGAAAAATAATTCTTTGTTTTGTATGGAACCAGATAAAAGCCTGGATAGCCAAGGAAATCCTTAGTAATAAAAACAAAACTGGGGGTATCTCTCTACTAGACTTTAGGCTATACTACAAGGCCATAGTGATCAAAAAAGTATAGTATTAGCACAAAACTAGAGACACTGACATTTGTAAGCGAATAGAAAAACATGAGATGAAACTAACCTATTACAACTACCTAATCTTTGATAAAGCAAAGAAGAACATACACTGGGGAAAAGAATCTCAATTCAATAAATGGTGCTGGGAGAATTGGATAACCACATATAAAAGACTGAAACCATACCCACACCTCTCACTACTTAAAAATATTGATTCAAGATGAATAAAAGATTTAAACCTAATGCATGAAACAATTAAAATCCTGGATAAGTGTGGGTAATACACTTGAAGATATCAGCCTAGGAAAAGATCTTATGAAGAAGACTTCCGGGCAATTGCTACAACAACAACAAAATAAACAAATGGTTCCTAATTAAACTGAAAAACGTCTGTACAGCTGAGGAACAACAACCAAAGCAAATAAACCTTCAGAATGTGAAAAGACATTTACATATTATGAATCATACAAAAGCTTGATAACTAGGATCTACAGAGAATTCAAATTAATCAACAAAATAAGACCCAACATTCCCATCTATCACTGAGCAAGAAACCTGGATAGAACCTTCTCAAAAGAAGAGAGATGAATGGCTAACAAATATGAAAAAAAATGTTCATCGTCCCTAATCATCGGAGAAATGCAAATCAGAACTATCCTTCATTCTTTATTTTTAACTGAACATCAAGTTAAAAAATTAGAGTTTAAACTCCTACATTAACCACATTTTAACCTTTTAAAGTCATTTAATTTAATACCTTAAATTTGTCATCTGCCAGATAACAATAATTCCTGTTTCACTACACTACTGGATTTAAAAGAAAATATAAAGAATATTTACTTTAAAAAGAGTAAGGCAAAAATAATATGCATTCATTAATTAAAAAATATGCCATCTAAATATAAATTATAGCCAAAAAAATTTTAAAGTACTTGTAAAAACATAGGAAAATCTATCTGTGTGAGGTATGTAGCACATTTTCTAGGATAAATCATGAACTTGTCATACCTCATATTTTGTGATAAGCATGTTTCATAGAAACCAAATAAATGTGTCCTTTCATAAGAATACATACCAATAATATTATTGTCTCTAAATACTTTTCTTCAAATTTATCTTTAATAACCTTCAAAGTACTGTTTAATCAAAATGCCATATGTACTGTGTCAAAGAACATTGTTAAACTGATATATTAACACATATTAATGACATATTAATATCATATATATTTAACACATATATGAGTGTGTGTGTCAATACATGTATATATACATACATACACAAATATGGCCAAATAGGAACTTACTGCTAGAAATAAAGTTTCTATCACATAAAATCAATTTATTATATATTAAATGTTTACTTTATTCAAGCATAGGAAAATGGCAGAATCTGTATTATATATTACTATAAAGTGAAATGTAGAGAAACAAACATTGATGCAGCATGGTGTCATAATAAACTTGAAAGAGGTCAGACTTAAAATAGATGAGTGGAAATAGAAGCTAGCCCTTGAAGCACATACAGAGCATCATAGCTAGAGATGAGAGCTTCTGACTCCTCTCATTTACGTGGATTCCAAATTCATGAAGAGCCTCAGCCCCTACTGATGGGATATACTGTTCTCTCTGTGTTTTGACTCATATCTCATAGGTACCCAGGAATCTTTTCCTGGGATGTCAACTGTATTCTGTACATTTCAAGGTATTTTATTTAAGGGCCTGTAAAAAATAAGACATTTATTCTGTTTTTTAGGGTTTTTTTTTTTGTTGTTGTTGTTGTTGTTATTTTTTATTCAGAAACACCAATCCTGCTTCCTGATGGATAGCTATAGATTACAGCTACTTAAATCTCTAAGGGACAATTTCTCATTTTTTTTCTTGCCCCAAACGTATGTATTATAAAATCCTTAGATTACCTTAATTATGAAACCTGATATGATTTTCTCAATATGCAGCTGGAGAGTTGTATGAATGAGGAGATTCAACGATGCAACTAAATCTGGTTATGCTTGCCCTGTCATGAGAGTCTCTTTCTCTCTCACACACATACACACACTTCAGAAGATACATATGCCTATCCGTCTTCCAGAAGGGTGGAATTATTTCAAAGATCTGCTCCATTTTTTTAATCAAAATCAGTGTTATTTTCTCAACAGACCCTCTCTGAGACATGCAATTTTCTTTTTTATTTTCATAGGAGTCACTTCAGAACTTAGAACAGTGCTTTATACATAACTGTTTCTCAATATGTATTAGTTGAACGAACTGATGAAAAAAATATCTCAAAAGAGCTTAAAATGCATTCTTGGAATGTAAAAGTAACATGGAAAAAGAGATTAATGTGATCTGGGAATCGGAGAATGTTGCAGAAAAGGAGTTAGTAGACTTTGGTTGTCCCTTTAATACAGATTTAAAACTAAATTTTATAATTTTCTTGCATGCCTTATTCCATCCTTAACTATTGAAATCTTTGTAGGGTATGAATTATTCAAGCATTTGTATTTACTTAAAGTGAAATATATTTGAAAATTGTATGTCACCTTTCACCTCTTCACTTCTGTCATATTTCCTATAAACTTCCCATTCACGCTCTCTGCAGGCTAGATTCCTGGTGAATTCATTAACCGCCTTAATTCAAGAGCCCCAGTAGTTAAAGTACATGTATATAAGTCTTGGTTCTGAATTATACTTAATCTGTTTTCACAAACGGCCTCAGATGTGCCTGTGGATGGCATTGTTTTGTGTGGGTGACTGGGTATATGTATTGACTGGTTAAAACCTACGAAACCTATGAAATTCCAGTTGCTGGGAATTTTGTGTGCTATTTGCAATATATTTCAGTCTAAGGTAATCTTTTCAGAATGTTATGTTTGGTATTCTTATATTTACCTACAAATTTAGCCCCTGAAAGTGATAAAAAGAACTGTTTCTGTCAACTACCTCTTTATAAGACCTAATTACTACATTATGGGAAAACATGCAATTTATTAGTAAAGATTCTACTGCTTTATACTCATTCTAAATGCTGCATTATCCACAGTTGTCAATAATACAGAGAATAGTCATTTACTATTTGTTAAGAGGGCCATGTGAATATCCTGAAAACGATTCATACCTTTGTGGATTTTTAACTGGACTGTTTTCAAATTTCTCCTATGTCTTTCCACTAAAGGAGAAAAGAAGAGAGAAAATTGTATGAGTATCCAAATATATCCCAACATATACATACATATACACATATATTTTTCTTTTCATTCCTTTCTATCTATCACTGTAGAGGTTACTTTTTAATATTTTTTTCTGTAGTCAATTTCTTTTATCTTTCTAAACTCTTTATTCAAAAGGAGACTTGAAGTCATAAAGAAGTCAAAATCTATTTTATATCCTTCAGATTTCAGCTAATATTCTGCTTTATTATGCATTGCTCTGCCACTTTTAATCTATGCATCTCCAGATATGAGGAAATAAAAAAATATTAGAAATAAAATATTGTAAAAGATAATTTCAGACTTTTAGAAATTTTTTTATTTTGAATGGGTCCTGATATGATTCTGAGTTATATACAATGTTATATAACCAGTAAACAATTAATTGGCATTGGAAAGAAAGCAAAGGTAATGTTTTTAAGCAAATAAAAAGTGATTTTGACTTACAGCACTATTTTGTTTATATTGTCTCACATGTGATTAGTATTTCAGTCATCTTTAAAGCAGAATAGAATTACACTAGGAGGTCAATTAGGCCTTGTCTATATAGCAAGAATTTTTTTCTGATAGTCCTCAAATGGTTTGAGCAAGGGTGGGGGAAGGAATGATGAATGCTTTATTGCCTCTTGCTATTATTCTAAATAAGAAAAATTCTTCCTAAGATCCAAGTGATTTGCATTAACATCTTTCTCCATCCTCTACCCATATTTTAACTATACCCATGGAGTTCCTCCTTTATATCTTTAATATACCATAGAAAGCATCTTACATGTAGTCAACTTTAAATGAATACTGAACATTTAGCTTTATTATTGTTTATTTCTTTGCTTATTTCATTACGTTTGCAATATGTACTTCTTGGATAGACCAACAAATGAAGAGTGACCTAGAAAATAATTTGAATTTTGTGAATGTATAGAAAAATAATCTTAAGCTTTTCCAAAACTGAGTTTTCTAAAATATCAAAATGAATAATTTTAATATGAAGATATTTTGTAAAATTAAATGAGAAGGATTAAGAGGAGGGACATGTATTTAAATAAAAATTTAAAAAGTAAAAAATATTGCAACACTATTAGTTTTAAGTAAATAATTTTTCTATTCAAAATTGCATTCAAAAATGTCCCTGGTCAGTGCTGGCACGGAGGGACATTTTTGAATGCAATTTTGAATAGAAAAATTATTTACTTAAAACTAATAGTGTTGCAATATTTTTTACTT
>CAUYPK010123018.1:0-12691 GCA_963574355.1 Loris lydekkerianus | reverse complement strand
GGGGGGGGGGGGGGGGGGGGGGGGGGGGGGGGGGGGGGGGGGGGGGGGGGGGGGGGGGGGGGGGGGGGGGGGGGGGGGGGGGGGGGGGGGGGGGGGGGGGGGGGGTGGGGGGGGGTTTGTTCGGGGTGGTTGTGTTGGGTGTTGGTTAGTATTGAGTTTTAGGTGTAGAGTATTCGTTGATAAGGTTTTGGTTGGTTTGTGGCCAAACAACGCAAATCAACCCACGGAACCAGATTGCCAAAATCCACAAAAAAAAAAAAAAAAAAAAAAAAAAAAAGAGTATACAGGACTTTAGAAACCACCACTCTCTAGGGTCTATGAACTCACTAAATTACAGACAAGCAAGTATCTATTACCTTTGTCTATTCAAGAGGAGACTACTAAGTAACCACTAAAGATTTCAGTTACAAAGTAACATGATTTAGAATAGTATCCAATGCCAAAGGGAATGCTACATAAAATCCTACTGTTGCTCTTTCTCCTTAGTGTGAGGGGCCCACTTTCAACTTTCTTTGGAAGTGCTCTAAACTTTCTAAAAAAAAAAAATCCCATTGTTTTATAAACACAAATATAAAACAAGTCCATAACAAGGATCATATGCTCCAGCATTCACACCCTCTTTTCGCAGATGTACCAAAACAGAAAAAAGATAACACTTCGATATTTTCAGAAATTTAAGACTGCTTCATCAAGAAGAGATAAAGCAGTTTAACACCAGAACAGTTCACCCTCACCAGGTTCAGTAACTTCAGAGTGTGTAGGGAGTGGGAGAAGAGGAGGGCTGTAGAAGAGCCGCTGCTACTTTCCAGAACAGAGGAAGAAAACAGCCTGAGTAATCCAATTCAGTTGACCAAGGAAAACTAATTTCACAGACTGGCCACAAGCCTGAAGGCACCTAGCATACTACCATTCTACACACAACTCCACTGCCTAACAAAGAGGAGGTGAAACACTGAACTCTTTATCTTAGAGTTTTCCTGATGTGGGTGGAGACTTTAAATTTACTTGCAAATTGAGCATCCTCTCTGATAAAAACTGTTCGCACACAAGCCAAGGCCAAACCACACTAGAGTCAGTTCTCTAAGGTCTTGGATCCCTCCAGCGGTGCAGTTTTCACAAACCTGCCTTGGGAAAAAAGTTCAGCAAGGAGGTCCCAGCCTGTTAAACCTTCTCCTCAATTCCTTCTCTCTGACGCTAAAGAGATGGCGCGGGCAGGCCTATGGGTGATTCCTTTGGGAACGATAAACCCCGGGGCCTCCACCAGACCCACTACTCCTCGCGTCTCCAGGCACCTGAAGAACCTCCGACTGAACGGAGAAGGCTGAGGCAAAGGGGGACAGTCACCTTTGCGGTAAGAAAGAGGGCGGAGGCAGAAACTCAGGTCCACAGCTCCCGGAGACCAAGACTGGCTGTGCCCGACCCAACCCAAGACACCGGAGCTGGTACGGAGGCCAGGGTACGCCCGCAGCCCCCGCCCCCACTGTTGGGGAAGGGGGCGGGGGCTCCGGAGCGCCGCGGACTTAGCCGGGAGGAGGCAGAGGAGGAGAGGGAGGCGGGGCGGGCAGGCCCGGCCCAGGAGCTGGGCGGCGCGACTCACCTCTGCTCCCGGCCTGCGGAGCCATGGTGGCCAGGATCCCTCGCAGCTCCGACGCGGAGATCCGCACACGCTCCAACCCCTCCGCCATCTTCGCGGCTGCTGCTACAGCTGCAGCTACTCCGCCACCTCCTCGCGCAGCCAGGAAACCACGACGGACGGGCGGCGCGCGCGCTCACCCTCCTCCCACCCTTTTCCCCGCCCCCACCTTCCTTCCCTCCCTCAACGACGGTGGCCGCACTGGGAGGAAAAGCGCTGAACGCACGTTCGCGAGGGGCAGTGCGGGGAACGCAAGCCTGGGCGGGGCAGACGGGCGCGGCGCGTGCGCAGAGGTGTAGCCGGGAAAGGTGCGCCGAGGCTGGAGCTGGAAGCGCGGTGCGGGTGAGGTGAGGTGAGGCCGGGCCTGGCGGGCGTTCGCGGCGGTGGCTGCGGCTGCTGCTGCTGCTGCTGCGGTGGCGGCCACCGAGAATACTGGTGCGGTCTGGGACTCGGTTTGACGGAGACACCCCACATTCTGGCCTCCTTCAGTCGTCTTAGGCCATAGTCTCTGGCCCCAGGCCCGGACTCGTGCCCCAGGCTTAACTTGGGGACCGTAAAGATTTCGTAAGAATAGTTAATGTTATCGCCATTTGTAAGGTAAGGAAACTGAATTCCAGAGAACTGAAGTAAATTCCCAGGGCGATACAGCTGATAAGAACCAGAGGACGTCTCTTTCCGCTATGGTAAACTGCTCCCCATGCCTCCTCGCTTTTAAAAAATGTATACGGTATAGTTGGCTTTTAATGAGGGAGTGAGTTGAGTGGAAATACATCAGGAGGTATGTAAGTTGATTTGGGAATTTCTGTGTCACTGTGGGTTCTTGAAAAATTCCTTCCCCGAATCTCAGGTTGGCTTTTCCCCCCATCTTTAAAATGTTAATTATAATTTTATTTATGTATTTTTGATAGAGTCTCACTCTGGCGCCCTGGTAGAGTGTCGGGGCGTCATAGCTCACAGCAACCTCAAACTCTTGGCTTCAAACAATCCTGTTGCCTCAGCCTCCCAAGGAGCTGGGGCTACAGACACCTTCCACAACGCCCGGCTAGGTTTTCTATTTTTCGTAGAGATGGGGTGTCGCCGTTGGTCAGGCTGGTCTCCAACTCTGGAGCTCAAGCTGACCATTACAGTACATGCCACCGTGTCCGGCCCAGAAGAGAGAGACTGTAACTTTTTTATCTTTGAACCCCTGTGGTGTGGTGAAACTCCCCCAAGGGTGCCTGCTTCCTCATGTTGCTCCCTCCCAGTCCCATACAACTCCTTTCGATCTGTAAACCTTCAAAGAATAGTCACCAAGGATTCCTTAGTCTGAGCCTAAAAGATCTGAACAATCTCTGATATAGCTTGTTCAATTCTTCTTTGGTAACAGATGCTTTGTCTCCAGAAAATTAAGCATAAAGAAAAGGTCAATAGATACTTGAAAAGATTCAGTAGTTCAAAAGAAGGGAAGTGATTTGAGTAGTAAGAGCAAATGGCAACCTTTGCTAACTAATTTGGGAGAAATAAAAAGAAATGTTAAAGAAACTTCGTTTTCACACTCTAATTTGGGAGGATATTGCATCAATTGTTTTTAAAGATGGAAAATAATCTGGGGCAGTGCCTGTGGCTCACTGGGTAGGGCGCCGCTGGGCCAAACTGCAACAACAACAAAAAAATAGTAGGGTTGTAGTGGCCAGCGCCTGTAGTCCCAGCTACTCGGGAGACTGAGGCAAGAGAATCGCCTAAGCCAGGAGTTGGAGGTTGCTGTGATCTGTGATGCTACAGCACTCTGAGGGCGATAAAGTGAGACTCTGTCTCTGGAAAAAAAAAAAGATGGAAAATAATATGAAACGAGAAAATTTTCTTAGGAGAAATGACATTGCCAAATTTTTTTTTTTTTTTTTTTTTTTTTTTTTGTTGCAGTTTTTGGCCAGGGCTGGGTTTGAACCTACCACCTCCGGCATATGAGGCCAGCGCCCTACTCCTTTGAGCCACAGGCACCACCCTTTTTTTTTTTTTTTTTTTGGAGACAGTCTTACTCTGTCGCCATGGGTAGAGTGCCAAGGCATCATCATAACTCACAGCAACCTCAAACTCTTGGGCTCAAGCAATCTTTTTGCCTCCCTTCTGAGTAGCTGGAACTACAGATGCCTACCACAATGCCTGGCTAGTTTTTCTATTTTTAGTATTAGTAGAGAAGGGTCTCCCTCTTGCTCAGGCTGGTCTCAAACTCCTGAGCTCATGCAGTGAACCCACCTTCGCATTCTAGAGTGCTAGTATTACAGGCATGAATGAGCCACCTCTCTTAGCCTAGAGATCAGCAATCTAATGCAATAGTGTTAGTGAACTGCTGATTAGATGTGCCAAAAATTACCACCAGTTCAGGAAAATTAACCAGAACAGGTAATAGATAAAAACTGAGATATAAGGATGAAACACATGGGTTCAATAAATTAATTAAATGCAAGTTCCAGGAGATGGTAACAGAACTGGCTGAAAAAGTGCAATAACCAAATAATAGAGGAAGATTTACTAAAATAAAAATTTGAATTCGCAGATGTAAAGAATAAATAAAATACAGTTTTAAAAGAAATGAAAAGGCCCGGCATGGTGCCTCATGCCCATAACCCTAGCATGCTGGGAGGTTGAGAGGGTGGATTGCCTGAGCTCAGAAGTTAAGAGACCAGCCTGAGGAAAAACAAGGTGTGGTTGCTAGGAAAAACAGAAAAACTAGCCAGCAGGTGCCAGTAGTCAGCTACTGGAATGCTGAGGCAGGAGGATCCTTTTTTTTTTTTTTAAAGAAACAGAGTTTCACTTTGTCACCCTTGGTAGAGAGCCATGGTGTCACAGTGCACAGCAACCTCCAGCTCTTCGGTTTAGGCTATTCTTTTGCCTCAACCTCTCAAGTAGCTGGGACTACAGGTGCCTGCCACAATGCCTGGCTATTTTTTTGTTGCAGTTTGGCCGGGGCCGGGTTTGAACCTGCCCCTCTCGGTATATGAGGCCAGTGCCCTACTCACTGAGCCACAGCCACTGCCCTAGGAGGATCACTTGAGCACAAGAATTTGAGGTTGCTGTGAGCTATGATGGCACAGCACTCTACTTAGGGCAACAAAGACTGTGTCTCAAAAACAGAAAAAGAAATGAAAAGATAACCATATTTAGGCCTGTATCACAATGAAAGCTTTAGAGTTTAAAGAATGGAAATATCTTCATGTATTGATAAATTGTTGGCTGGGTATAATGGTGTGCACCTGTAGTCCCAGCTACTCAGAAGGCTGAAGTAGGAGTGATTAAGCCCAGGAGTTCAAGGCTGCAGTGAGCTATGAGCATGCCACTTGTACTCCACCATGGGCAACAGAGCAAGGCCCTATCTCTAAAAAAAAAAAAAGTATTGAGGCTGAGACAAGAGAATCACTTGAGCCCAAAAGTTGGAGGTTGCTGTGAGCTATGATGCTACAGCACTCTACTGAGGGCAACACATAAAACTGTCTCAAAAAAAACGTATTGTTAAATATTTTTTTCTTTAAAAAGAAAGTTACAGAAAATATATGTATAGTATGGTTCTAAAATTATTGTATATGTTAATTTCCACATAAACACATCAAAAAAGGATGTGGAGGGCGGCGCCTGTGGCTCCAAGGGGTAGGGCACTGGCCCCATATGCCGGAGGTGGCAGGTTCAAACCCAGCCCCGGCCAAAAACTGCAAAAAAAAAAAAGGATGTGGAAGAATACTTAGCAAATTTCTATAAGTGGTCATCTTTGTGGAAGAGAGGAGATTTGATAGTCAAGAGTGAAGGCTCTACATACTTTTAAATTCTTAAAATAGAGATCTGGTTACATATTATGTGTGGGTAATCCAAACGATAATAAAACAAATTTGGATAATAAGAGAGGGAGAAATTCAGTTTCTAGACATAAAAATTGTACAGCTCACAATAGCTGAGCAAAAAGTAATAGAACTAGAACTGAATGACCATAAATAAAGTAAGAAATTCTAACCACTTGGAATTTTTGTTTTTCTTAGAGACAGAGTCTCACTTTGTCCCCCTTGGTAGAGTGCTGTGACATCACAGCTCACAGCAACCTCCAGCTCTTGGGCTTAGGCAATTCTTTTACCTCAGCCTCCCAAGTAGCTAGGACTACAGGCGCCTGCCACAATGCCTGGCTATTTTTGTTGTTGTTGTTGCTGTTGTTGCAGTTTGGCTGGGGCCAGGTTCAAACCCGCCATCCTCCGTATATGGGGCTGGCGCCCTACTCATTGAGCCACAGGCACCGCCCTGGAATTTTTTTTTTAAACATCAGTTTTAAATAACTCATGGGTCAAAAAGGAAAAGACTAAAGGTAAAGGCCAGCACGTGTAGCTTTAAATACTTTTATTTAAAAACCGAGAATTAATAGGCCAGGCAGGTGGCTCGTGCCTATAATCCTAGCACTCTGGGAGGCCAAGGCGGATAGATTGCCCTGAGCTCATAAGTTCAAACCAGCCTGAGCAAGAGCAAGACCCCAGTCTCTAAAAATAGCTGGGCATTGTGGCAGGCACCTGTAGTCCCAGCTACTTGGGAGGGTGAGGCAAGAGAATCACTTGAACCCAAGAATTGGAGGTTACTGTGAGCTATGACTCCATGGTACTCTACCCAGGGTGACAAAGTGAGACTCTGTCTCAAAATAAAACAAAATAAAATTAATAAGTAAGGCAAAAAAATACAATAAAAGGAAAACAGAAAGAAAAATAAAATGAATGAGGAAGAAAGAACTGTGCTTGGTAAATAAACTAAAGAGTCTATTGTTCAAAAATAAAATAGATTATAAAATAGACATTTCTGGCAAAAAGTAATTAAGAAAAAAAAAAAGACATTCTCTTGGATATCTCATAAGCAGTTCAAACTTAACTTACCAAATCTCTTATTTTCCTTTCAAATACTTGTTTCTTTGCCAGTCTTAAATCTCAATAAAGTATACTATCATCTAAGTCAAAACCCAGGAGGTTTGTTTGTTTGTTTGAGACAGGGTCTCGGGTGGTGCCTGTGGCTCAAAGGAGTAGGGCGCCAGCCCCAAATGCCGGAGGTGGCGGGTTCAAGCCCAGCCCCGGCCAAAAACTGCACAAAAAAAGAGAGACAGAGTCTCACTTTATTGCCTCCAGTAGAGTGATGTGGCGTCATAGCTCACAGCAACCTCAAACTCTTGGGCTCAAATGATTCCCTTATCTCAGCCTCCCCCGTTAGCTAGGACTAGAAGCATCTTCCACAACACCCAGCTATTTTTAGAGATGAGGTCTCGCTTTCGCTCAGGCTGGTCTCAAACTCCTGATCTCAAGCAATTCACCTGCCTCAGCATCCCAGACTTCTAGGATTACAGGCGTGAGCCACCACACCCAGGCTCTAGGAGTTATTCTTAATAACTCTACTTCCCGTATCAATGAACATTTTTTTTTTTAGTTGAGACAGAGTCTCACTAGGTCACCCTCAGTAGAGTGCTGTAATATCACAGCTTACAGTAACCTCATTTAAGCCCAATCTCTTGGGCTTAAATGATTCTCTTGTCTCAGCCTCTCCAGTATATAATGAACATTTATAGAATCATCTCCCCAACATTGTCTTCCTTTTTACTTGAAAACTGCTCCTTACTCCCACTCAGAAGTACTTTTCCTTTCTTTTTTCTTTCCGCTATCCTTTCTTTGCTGCTTTTTTTCCCGTAAGTGCAGAGTTGAGCTAGTCATACTAGTTTATTCACATACTATCATCAACAAGGCCTTTCTCATTTTATCTTTTTTTTTTTTTGAATTTCCATTTCAACTCATGTTTCTTCCCTCCTTCCTTAGGTAGTGACTTTAACATATTTGATATATGTCTTTCAGTATACATGTGTTTTTTAATATATAATATTGTTTTATGTATGTGTTTTAAATGTACATAACTAATATTGTGTTACAGGTCTCATTCTGTTTCTTTTTTGTGTTTCTATAAATATTTTTGACTATTATATAGTATTGTTTTAAATAACCTCACACCCTTGGCCACTGGTCCTGGGCCAAGATGGTCCAGAGTCCTTACCCAGAACATTTTGAACTGAAACTGAGGAAGAAAGGAAATTCCTCTCCAGCATGGAAGCTGTAAAATGTAAAACACAGGAGCTGTCAGAAGCCACATATCCTGCCATATGGAACCAGCTGGTCTGCAATGAAAAAGAAGCCGACTTGCAGAAAGCAGCAGAGGTGAGAAACTGAGAGTCCTAGAAGCTCTCAAATCCCTGGTTCCAGTTGTTCCTGAAGCTCCATATTCCCGCCTTTCTCGTGGTTTATTCAACTCTTCCCTGGAGTCTATGAGCCAATAAATTTAGGCACCCTCATCTTGTGCCTAAACTAGTTCCAATTGGTGTTCTATCACTTGGAAACAAGAGAATTAATTAACTACATCCTCCAAAATATATCTCCTTTTTTGGTGTTTTTTCTTAATTGTGGTAAAATACATGTAAAATTTACCATTTTTTAAGTGTATTGTTCAGTAGTGTTATGTACATTCACACCATTGTGCAGTCAGTCTCCAAAATGCCATACCCATTAAATAAATCCCCATCCCCTCATCTCCTCATCCCCTGGCAACCACTCTTTCACTTTCTGTCTATGAATTTGACTACTCATGTATGTGGAATCATGTAATACAGGCAGTCTCCAGGTTACAAACAAGACAGGTTCTTGTAGGTTTGTTCTTAAATTGAATTTGTAAGTTCTTAAACTGAATTATATGTAATAATTATATGTATTTACCTATTACATATAATTACCTCCATTCATAAGTGTGAGGTGTATGTAAGTTGGATGTTTGTAAGACGAGAATTGCCTTTATTTCTCCTTTTGTGACTGGTTTATTTCACTTAGCATAATGTTCTCAAATTTTATGCATGTTATAACATGTGTCAGAATTTCCTTCTCAAGGCTGAATAGTATTCCATTGTATATATATATATATATACCACATTGTGTATAGTCATTCATCTATCAATTGACAATGGATTGCTTATACCTTTTAGTTACCATGAATAATGCAGCTATGAACATGGGTGTACAGTATCTCTTTAAAACCTTGCTTTTAGTTCTTTTGGGTCTGCATTTAGGAGTGGAATTGCTGGGTCAGATGATATTTCTGTGTTTAATTTTTTTGAGGAAGCATCATACTGTTTATCATAGCACCTGTGACATTTTACATTCCCACTAACAGGAATAAAGGGTTCCAGCTTTTCCACATCCTTATCAGTACTTGTTATTTCCTGGGTTGGTTTCTTTTGTTTTGTTTTTGGCAAAGCCATCCTAAAGGCTGTGAGGTGGTATTGCATTGTAATTTTGATTTACATTTTCCTAATCGTTAGTGATGTTGAACATCCTTTTATGTGTTGGCCATTTTCATGTCTTCTTTGGAGAAGTTCCTATTCAAATCCTATGGGTTTGTTTTTCCAAAACACATCTTAGTAACTATGTTTTTCTATTTCTACTTTTGTGATCCAAGCTCCTTTATCCTTCATGTGGACAGCTGCCATATCTGTTAGCAGAGAAACCGATTTCATTCTTGTTCTTTCATTCACCACAGTATACCCAGAATAATTTTCTAAACATATAAATTCTAACACATCACCTACCTGCTCAGAATTATTTAGTGGCATTGCATTATCCTAAGAAAAAGATCGATGAATCATATTCTCGTGCGATCTCAACCCTGCCAGCATCACTGTCTTTATTATCACTTATTATACTCCCCTTTTGATCTCTATTTTCAGATACATTACCCACCTTTTAGTTCCAAGAATATACCTAGCTCTTTTTCTCTTTTTTTTTTTTTTTTTTTGTCCTGCAGGAATAGGTCTTACTGAGTGGCCCTGAATGGGATGTCATGACATCATAGCTCACAGCAACCTCAAGCTCTTGGGTTCAAGTCATCATCTTACCTCAGCCTCCTGAGTAGCTGGGACTACAGGTACCCGCCACATGCCCAGCTAGTTTTTAGAGATAGGGTCTTGCTCTTGCTCAGGCTGGTCTTGAGCTCAAGCAATCCACCAGTCCCAGCCTCCCAGAGAGCTGGGATTACAGTTGTGGCCACTGTGCCCAGCCCGCTTTCCCTTCTTTAAGCCATCACATACATTATTCTCACTACCTGTAACACTTGTCCTTCTACTCTGCCTGGCTAAAACCCCTTCAACATATGGTCTTAACTTAAATTATACTTCTCAGGGTGGCACCTGTGGCTTAGTGAGTAGGGCACCAGCCCCATATACCGAGAGTGGTAGGTTCAAACCCGGCCCCGGCCAAACTGCAACAAAAAATAGCCAGGCGTTGTGGCAGGCACCTATAGTCCCTGCTACTTGGGAGGCAAGACAATTGCCTAAGCCCCAAAGCTGGAGGTTGCTGTGAGCTGTGACACCACAGCACTCTACCGAGGGCAACAAAGTAAGACTCTGTCTCAAAAAAAAAAAAATTATACTTCTCCAGAAAGATCTTTGACCTGTTTCCCTGATCTTAATAAGGCTCTCCTTTGTGTTACCTGTCTTAATGTATTTAGTGTTGCTAGAAAAGCATACCTAAGGCCAGGCACTGTGGCTTACTCCTGTAATCCCATCCATACATAAACAGTATGATGCTTCCTCAGCTTTGGGAGAGTGAGGCAAGAGGATCACTTGAGGTCAGGAATTAAAAGACCAGCCTGGACAACATAGAGTCTGTAGCATACACCTGTAGTCTTAGCTACTCCAGAGACTCAGATGTTTGAGGCTGCATTGTGCTATGATTGTACCACTGCAGCTTCCAGCCTCAATGACAGAGTAAGACCCTGTCTCAAAAAAAAAGAGGGGGTGGGTTCTAACTTGTGGTTCTGCATGCTGGGAAGTTCCAGGACATGGCCCTGGCTTCTGGTGAGGGCTTTCTTGCTGTGTCACAACATGATACTAATATGTGAATACATGCAAGACAGGGGAATGCCTGAGGGGCTGCCTGGCTACCTAACAGCCCAGTTCTCTCAGGGAACTCATCCTATCTCACCAGAGGGAGATCTCCAGAACAGCACCAACCCATTTGTGAAGGATCTGCCCACATAATCCAAACACCTCCCACTAAGCTCCACCTCCCCAAAACACCACATTGGTAATTAAATTTCAACCTGAGATTTCATGGGTAAAATAAACCAAATCATATCCAAAGCATAGCAGTACCCTATCATAACATTAATACTTCCCTATTAGCACCTATTAAAATTTATAAACACAGGGCAGCACCTGTGGCTCAGTGGATAGGACACCAGCCCCGTATACCCAGGGTGGTGGGTTTGAACCCGGCCCTGGCCAAACTGCAACAAAAAATAGCCAGTCATTGTGGTGGGCACCTGTAGTCCCAGCTACTCGGGAGGCTGAGGCAAGAGAATTGCCTAAGCCCAGGAGTTGGAGGTTGCTGTGAGCTGTGATGCCACAGCACTCCACCAAGAACAATAAAGTGAGACTCAGCTCAAAAAAAACAATATTATAAATACCTACTTATTTTTACACTACTTATTACACATCTCCCATTAGATTGTAAACTTTATAAGGGAAGGGACAAGTCAATTTTTCTAACACTATATCCTCAGTCTATACTTTTATATTTAATGTATAGAAAGTGCTCAATGGGGCGGTGCCTGTGGCTCAGCGGGTAGGGCGCCGGCCCCATATGCCGAAGGTGGTGGGTTCAAACCCAGCCCCGGCCAACCTGCAACAAAAAAAAAAAAAAAAAAAAATAGCCAGGCGTTGTGGCGGGCGCCTGTAGTTCCAGCTACTTGGGAGGCTGAGGCAAGAGAATTGCCTAAGCCCAGGAGTTGGAGGTTGCTGGTGTGACGCCACGGCACTCTACCAAGGGCAATAAAGTGAGATTCTGTCTCTACAAAAAAAAAAAAGAAAGTGCTCAATATTTGTTGATTGAATAAGCTGCAGATATGAAGGCTATTTAAAAATATTAATATATACAACTTTTTACTAATAAATTTGAAATTAAATTTTAAATGATTTTGTGAAAAATATAAATTACTGAGGTTAATTTAAAAGCAGGTGGGAAATCCAAATCAATAATGGTGAAGTCACTGAAAAAGTTATCAGAGGTATGTTTATGTATATATAGCATGATAGCCATTCCTTCCTCACTGTGGACAGCACCCCAATCCTGATCCCTCCAAGCACCCCCTCCATCAGAGCCGACATTTCACTCTCGACGTCATTATTCCCCAGAGGTTTCAAACCCAACTATCTCATCAGTTTAAAGCAAAGAATTTTAAAGCTCCCATTTCTACACAGCCTCAGCCTTCCCAGTCGTGCACCAATAGGGTTAGAAGCTGGAAAAAGAGAGGTTAGAGGAATAAAAAATCATTAGTACTAGCTATAGTATAACTTAATTAGCTAGAAAATGTTCTTATCTAAAAAACATAGTAAGATGAAAACATCCAGCAGGAGCCCATGATTATTTTCCTTAAAAGGATGAGGAGAATCAACTATAAAATTAATAGATCTAACAAAGTAATTCACAAGTGTCCTATTACTTGATAAATATATAAAAAGTATTAGCTTTTGTATACATCATCAGTAACTTTAAAATCTAATGAATAGAGGCTGGGTGCAGTGGCTCACCTATAATCCCAGCACTCTGGGAGGCCGAGACAGGTAGATTTTATGAGCTGACAGGTTCAACACCAGCCTGAGCTAGAGCAAGACTCATCTCTAAAAATAGCTAGGCATTGTGGAAACCTGTAGTCCCAGATACTTGGGAGGCTGAGGCAAAAGAATCACTTGAGCCCAAGAGTCTGAGGTTGCTGTGACCTGTGATGCCATGGCACTCTACCAAGGGTAACAAAATGAGACTCTGTCTCAAAAATAAATAAATAAATAAAATCTAATGAATATTAGCTGAGTGTGGTGGTGTCCATCCACATGTAGTCCCTGCTACTCCAGAGGATGAGATGGGACTGTCACTTGAGCCAGGAGTTCAAGACCAGCCTAGGTAACACAATGAGCCTCATTAAAAAAAAAAAAAAAAAAAAAAATAATTAAAATAAAATATTATAAAAAAAGCAAAAAAA
>CAUYPK010123016.1:0-32587 GCA_963574355.1 Loris lydekkerianus | reverse complement strand
ACTATAGCACAGTTATTTTATAAACTAAAATTTTCATTAGCTATATATTACAAAATATCTGTTTAAAGAAAATAAATTTACATTACTCAGAGAATTTTTCTTTTATTTTTCTTTTTTCTTTTTTTTTTTTTTTTTTTTTTTTTGAGACAGGGTCTCACTCCGTCACTCTGGGTAGAGTTCTGTGATGTCACAGCTCACAGCAACCTCAAATTCTTGGGCTCAAGTGATTCTTTTGCCTCAGCCTCCCAAATAGCTGGGACTACAGGCACCCACCACAACATCTGGCTATTTTTTCTATTTTTAGTAGAGACAGGATCTTGTTCTCGCTAAGGCTGGTCTCAAATTCCTAAACTCAAGCAATAGCAATGCACCCCCTTAGCCTGCTAAAGCGCTAGGATTACAGGTGTGAGTCACCACACCCAGCTTTTCTCATAGAATTGTGAAATATACAGGTCCACACCCAGCTTTTCTCATAGAATTGTGAAATAAAAATATTGCTCTAAATTGCTAAAAAAAAAAAAAAAACTTTAAATACAAAATTAGATCAAATATTTGTAATTTCTCTTACTACTTGCTATTGTAAAATATATACTTTTCATAAATATTTATGTTTCTATAATTTTAATCCTTGCACACAAAATAATTTGCAGAATGTTAAAATAATGTTAGCAAATTACTGCACTGGTGAGACTAACTTATGAATAGTAATGTGTACATATTTACAAAGTATAGAATTTTGGTATGAGGAAACATTTACTGTTAGGGCTCCTAGAACTATGATATCATTTGTTTACCAAATTAGACTCTTAGATACCAATCTTAAACACATGCTCTCCAAGTGCTTTATGACCTCAGCATGTGAAGAACAAGAAAATGTATTAGGATCTTGCTAAAATTTGCTCAATATATTATCGTGCCCCTTGGATTACAGAAAGATAGCCAAGTAGAGAGTCTAATATCTAAAAATTTACATTTTTTTTTTTAGTGGTATCAAAACCAAAAAGAAATAGACCTTTTTTATAATAAAGTTAAAGCTTAAAACTGATCAAAATCTGAAGCCTATAATGGTTTAATATTTTAAGTTTTAAATCAACTATTTCTTAGAACCATTATGTCTAGATTTTCCAAGAAAATTAACTACATGTCTTATTCTGGCTCTTGACCTAAATAATAATAACCTCTCCAATTCAAACATTACGATTTATTTATTTACCAGTTTATCATAGATTTATTGGCCAACATCCTACAGTATAAAAGGCCTATTTTTCATTCTTTCATTTTCAAAAAATTAAACAAGAATCACAAATGAACACAGGATAATTTCTAGGTAATATAGGATGTTTTGTAACACAGTTATTGTTACAGTTACTGTTAGTGGTTAAACTTTATCTATAGTTTTGTTTTTTGTTTTTTGTTTTTTTCCTTCTATTAGAACAAGGTACACTAAAATGTTAAATATAAGTAATTCCAAGAGTTAGGATAATGAAAAATCTTTCCACCACTCATTCTCACACTTTGTGTTGTGGGTTTCTGAGGGATCTCACTACACAATTGTTTTCTCCTGTGAACAAATAATAAACTAATTGAGCAATTAAGAAAACAATTAAACAAAGAATTATAATGAAAAAAGTAAAATACTACCTATCTTCCTGATAATAATGGTTTGAAGTCCTGGCATTGTATAAGAGCCCAATGGACTCCAGGACTTAGTAAATTTAGCCACCTGATTAGAGGCCAGGCTGGATATCCCTGGCAGCCAATACAGATCTACAGGAATTAGTTCAGAATTCCACTTTCTTCCAATAAGGGATACATGATTTAAGCTCAGCAGGCCTAGCTATTTTTCTCTTTTGAAATTGACCTACCTGAAAATCACCCAATCTTCTAAAGACAGAATGAAGCTACAATTATTATATCTTTGGACTTCCCTCCACTTGGACGGAAACATCAAATATCAAAAGTGGGGATGATGATTAATAGTAATTAATTATTAATAGTAAGAAGTTTTGGCCTAAGCAATGTGGCTTTCCCTAAATGGAATTCAACTTCCATGAGGGCAGCCCCACATCCACATTATTAACCTAGCCAATCACAATGATAGCAAAGTGTTAGGCCAAAAATAGGGGTCCCAAAGTCCTTTTCAGTGAACTCAGAGCTAATTTTCACACATATACTACTTGCTACTCTCATCAATGAATGCTGAAGGAGCAGGAATCATTGCAACTGGTAATGTGCACTCTTAATTCCAGGGGTATTTCTGCAGCAATTCAGGAATTGGATGGAGATGTACATGAGCTTTGGTGGTGATGCTGTCTCTGGAAAGGCTGTAAAGTAGAAGTTTATAGGCAGCAGGAATAACTGTGGGAAGCATCACATTAGTAATGTCAGCAAAAAAAATGTCTGGGAAGTATCAGCAAGTGATGTTCCTCATTCGAAACCAGCTAGGTCAGCCGTGAGATGTAAGGACGTTTGATGTCAATTGATGTAAACCAAAGATTGAATGTTCTTTCTTTTATCCGGGCAAAGCTTGGAAATAGAGTTGAAGCCTGGTTTTGAATTTTAAATGATTAAATGTATTAAGTAACTTTTCTTTTCTTTTTTTAGGTTTATAATTAATTGTTAACTGTTTTATCAGCGATCTCTAGTTTGATGATTAATTAACAATTTTTCCAGAAAACTGAATGACTCACTTTGGCTATCACTTGAATTTCTTTGATGGCTACACTTCTTAAAAATATATAATTTGAATTTTATGTTTGTAATTAGTTAATATGCATTTTTGTCTTTTGATGATAAAGTTTACTTTGTAGAAATGACTATATTTCCATGGCAAGCAAAAATAACTCAGCAAAGAATATAACTATGTACATTTATTTAGACATTAATTTGAGAATATTCTTGGGGGAAAATACACACTTTTCCAAAATATTATTTCTGACTTGTTTTTATGGCTTATCAACTTGATTGTAATTTATATTTCTTTTTTTTTTTCTATTTTGCTAAGACTATACTACCAAATTAATCCTTATGATCTGATTTATTCAGATTTTGTCAGCTGATTATAATTTCAAAAGTTAGTATATTAGTCACTTTTGTCTTTTACAATTTGTTTTTTACTCATTATTTATGGTTTTTAAGAGTACTCATCTTATGACAAAGCCTTTACAATCTCACATAGTAATTGTTTACAATTGTTTACAAAAATAGCAATATCTTATAACATTTCCTACTAATTCCTTTTCATTTAAAAATCTCATAAAGACTGAGTTTAGCATTCTAGATTTGATTGTTGTTCAACTATTCAATCATTTTATTATTTTTAACTTTTTTGTTTAACTTATCTTCAATCTAAGACTAGAAAATGTTTATTACTGAATCATGGATTACCAAGAGTTTTCTTTCTTTATCCTATTTACTAAGGGACTTAAAGTGTGAGAAGTATAGCTTGAAAGGGTATTAAAAATGAACAGAGTATCAATCTAATACTGAAATTTCTAGAGATCAGTAAAATGAGTGCCAGGATATTGCAACTACTTAATGGATAAAGCAAGACTAGAAATCAAACTTTCCTGGATTTAGTTTAGTTCTATTTCAAATATACCAGTCCATAGCACAAAAATGATATTATGATGGAATACAATTTTATTAGTATCATGCTAACACACTTCATCGTGGAGGTAAACCTAATGTATGTGGTCAGATTTTGCTGATTTGGTCTAATTACATATATCTTACCTATGTAGATAATCATTATAAATATGTGAAGTGGAGTCAGATGTATGAATTCAAAGCAACCAATACAACATTACAAATGCAGTCAGGCAGCCACGCTCCAGTCATTTGGTAGCAAAGGGCAGATTGAACAGAGGCTTTTACTTGATTGACTGACTCATTGAGTGCTAAGCATAGTCCATGGAAACTTTGGGCAACCCTCCATAAACACAGAAACTACTTTACTTGAGAATTTTATACAAAAAGCCCGTTTGCCTTTCACTTGGAAATGAACTTCCTCCTTCTAGTAGCATTAGCATTTTAAAATATAACTATTCAAATCCACATTGCCATCTAACTGCTTTCCATCTCTGAGACGAATCACTGTACTTACGCAAAGGAAAGACTTTTTTAAATATCTGAAACTGAACTGATTTTTCTGTGTCTTTTCTCTTCAATACAAATTCACTTTCTCCTTCTTTAGTTTCATATTCTCTGGGCTTGAATTCTCATGACCATTTCTTATCTTCCCTCCTTTCAGAGACTTCCACATTTATAAAACAAAAACCCATACAGTCTCATTTGTCTAAATGACTTCTATTTCAGTCCTTTCCTTTCCATGCCCATCACCACCGTCCGAATTAAGGTTTATGCTATCTCACGTTTGTTCTGTGAAGCAGAACCTTCACAGGCCTTCTCTTACCAAAGTTTATCCTTGCAGGAATCTATCTAGCATATAGGTTAATCTTCCTAAATACTGCTTTGATCATGTCACACACCTGATTTAAGCATGACGAATCGTATCAAAGCAACGCATCCTGGAGTTCAAAATTAGACACCATCTGTCCTCCATCTATCTTTCTAGATTTCTCCATCTATTCCTCCCTACTCCTACTCCAGACAGATGAATGTTCACTGCCACAATGTCTGTCTGGATCATCAGATCTCTGAGTCTCTTCCCATGCTGTAATGCCCCCAACCCCCTATCCAAATGTTGTCTCATGTCAACAGCAAGTTTAAATTCATAGTGCTTTAGTTTACTGCAACCCACAAGGATGTCCCGAATTTTGTATATAAAACATCTAGCATATCTTTTTCACAGAATCTATGACAACGTGTGCAATTCTGCACGTGTCTTGCCCCTTTAATTCTATGTCCATTGTCTTATATCAGAGAATGTGTCTTATATTTCCATTAGCCCTTTGTTTCTTAGTTAATAGTAGACATGGTAAGTATTTTATGATTTTTATTAGTGATCATAATACTTGTTAATAATGAAACACAATAATTCATCTGTATTTTCTATAAAATGTGTATATTATGTGTGCATGACACATTATTTAATTTTGAATCATTTTTTTTAAATGTTACAGATAAATGTATTATTCCTTCATTCCCCTTGGTTCCTGTATATGCCATACATGCAAATGCACATTCACACCCCAAATCCTCTGTGATTTAGATAAGCAATGACATTCTGCATCTCACTTTCTTCCCTATTAAATGGATGATCATAGCCCCTGTCTCACTCTTTTCACTGTGGATGTGTAAGCCTGAATGTATACTGTGTGTATGAATAGTAACTGTATATGGGTAAATACTGCTTAGCATTCAAGGGGAGAGTAATCTATTAGTGGGGTTATTATTACTATTATTCTTCATTAGGAGAAGTAGAAGCCTTTGCCATGAATGTATACAGAATTTATCTAAGCAAAGTTACTGTGAAGTTCCATAAGTGTCTTTTCCTTTATGTGTGTGTATTTTGTTTTCTATCTATACTGCTGAAAGACTAGTAAAATTAGTTTGATGGAAATGCCAATTTAAACACTCAGGTTTTTTAAATTGTCTGAAAAATAATATGAACTGTAATAAATTTATTTTTCTTCTTTTAGAGTATTTTATATACAACCTAAATTTGCCACCTTGAAACCCTAGGTTTTTAAATGTTCAGTTTTATTATGGCAAGTTGGTTTGGTAAAGAGCAGTAGTGCCCTCTAGTGGCTACTTTCTTTGGGAAGCGGCATACAATTTAGGTTCTTTGGTTTCAGCTATTCTAGGTTCCACTGTTCTTAGCAAAATTTGCTACAAATTATAATGAGATGCAATTTTTTTCTACTTTGTCCATTCACAGAAAATTCAAATTAATTCAAAGGAATTCAATTACTTTTAGGGATTTAATAATCAGGTTTTTTTATGTAGAAATCAAGTCTCAAGAATATTTCTGACAGCTTTCTCCCCAAAGCAGATTAATTTACTTGGCAAATATAATTAGAAATTCAACATACATATGAATATGTAAATATGTTTGTAAAAAAGTGTTTCATTTATTTTTCCTAAGAAACATTCTAATGTAAAATGACTAAGGTGTCTCTGAGGAAAAGGAACAGCCTGGTAATAAATCCAAATATTTACCCCCAATTACTCAGTTACCAATACATAAAGATGCTAAAATAACCATTGTCTTCTCACAGCTTATTTGTATACTGAGGAAAATAATCCTAATAATATGGAAATATGTCTATTTCCAGTTTAATTCAGTTAAGTATTTATCAATTAATGTTCAGTTAATTACATGTTTATCAAATATTAATTCACTATCATTTAGTGAAGATACTGCAAGAGGCATGCCACACTCACAAAAAAATTTTCTCTAGCAATTGATTTATTAAAATAACCCACAATTTCACTAGGTTCTTAGTGACAAAATGATCGCTAAAGTATAAAAACTTTTAAATGTGTTTGAGTGTATTTGAGCACAGCCCTGCTAAGCAATCAGGATTTCAATTTTAGAATACCTGCCAAGTTGTGTGATGTTTTAAAATACACAGAGTTTATTAGGACACATATACATACACATCATCAAAAATATGAAAAATAATTCCATAAGAATGAAGATTTTTAAAACTTCCAAGATGCTCCTGTAATTGTGACAACATATTCCATTATAACTATTTATGTATCTTAAGAGTGGTTAATAAATACTTTATCATTACTCTCCACTTTCCTTGTTAATGCATTCAGGCTGCAGAATTGGCTACAGTTCACCTCCATTGAAATAATTTTCAGAGTGAGTCTATGCTCCCTATCTTCATTGGCCTTCTCGGTTCTCCCCTTTTCAGCCTTGCTCTGTGCGCTGGAAGGCTAAGGTGCGTGTGCTGTGTGCTGCCCACCTGTGTTTTCTCGCCCTCCTGGAGAGGAGGAGAGGAGCAAATGAGGGAAGAGTCCATTCTTGGCTTCTATCCTCCCAGTGTTCGCTGTCCGCCAATGCTCACAGCTTATACCAAAAACCTCTTTCCACAAAACCCTCTCTGTTTCTGGGTTATTGCAACTTTTTGCTGTCCTTGCTCTTCGGAGCTTCCTCTTGCTAAGAGAACGTTGTTAGCCACTGAACTGTCTCCCCCAAACTTCATATGTGAAAGCCATAACCCTCAGAATGTGACTGTGTTTGGACATAGAGCATTTTAAAAAGCAATTAAACTAAAATGAGGCTGTTATCATGGGCACTAATCCCATCTGACAGTTCTCCTTATAAAAAGAGGAAATTAGGGTATAAATGAAAGAGACTAGGGATGCAACCGAAAGAGAAAAGGGAATGCGAGGACACAGGGAGAAGGCAGCCATCAGCATCCTGAGGACAGAAGCCTCAGGAGAAGCCAGTCTTCCCAGCACCTTGCTCGGTCTTGAACGTTTGTCCTCCAGAAATGAGAAAAAAATAATTTCTGTTGTTTAAACCACATAATCTATATCATTTTATTATCCAGCAAGCTCCCCCTGTAGCTTCCCTTGTAAATAGTTATTTGTTATATTTTCTTGATTTGCCGTTTTGACCACCCCATGTGGTTTCTGGTAGATTCACCCTTAGTGTATGTGTCAGTTCTGGGCTTTACAAAGTTTGTGGCAATGACAGCACATTCGTTTTGTAGGGCTGCTGTAACTACAGGGCTTAAAACAATATACATTTATCCTCTTGCAGTTCTGGTGACCAGAAATCTGAAACCTAGATCTCCATAGGTTCTTACTCTACCTGTGGGCTCTAGAATAGAATTTTTCCTTGATTCTTCCAGTTTCTGAGGGCTTCAGAGGTTCCTGGAGTGGCCTCTCTCCACTCTCTGCATAAATTCTTAAACACCCTTCTCTGTGTCTTCTCCTATTCCCTTCTAAGGACGCACATCAGTGGATTAAAGTCCTACCCCAATTAACCCAGATGTTCCTATATCTAGATGTTTAATTACAACAGTGAAGACCCATTGTCTATATAAAGTTCCATTTACTTTTTTGTACAAATTTTCAGATAGAAATATCTTATGGAGAACCAGCACTCAAACTATTGCAGATGGAAACGTAAACCTCAAAAGGGACTTAATACCATCTTGCTTTCTATTCTCTATTCAGTGTAGCATCTCCTTCTCTTGAGATGAGTTAATAAAGTAAGCAAAACATTATTAGAGGACATGCGATCCCTGAGATGAGTACTATGTCCCGACATGAGTTGCCTTCCTAACATAAAGCACATTAGCACTCTGACCACACAAAAATGTTACCTCAAACAATTCACATGCATAAAATACATATTTTATAGGTGTGTACAGGTACAAATTCTAAGTATATGTGCATTGCCATACAAGTATTTATTGATTGATTGATTGACAAGCAAAATTGTCAAAACCAATGCCCCTTTCTCCAGTTTTTCTATGATGTAGCAATCTAAATTGGAATGATAAGAGCCTAGAACATTTTAGCATGTATACAGGAAATCAGCATAGTTATTTAAGAAGAGCACCCTGTTGATTCATTCACAATTTTTTATATTCATATCTGACATTTCTTTGTCAAAAAAAGAGTAATGGTACTTCAGAATCAATACTATGAATCATAAAGTAACAAGAATAAAATTTAGAGGGTTATTTCAAGTCATCCTTTATTTTACACATGAGAAATCCAAATCTATATTTATCAAGCTTTTTATTGTAGGACTGTGTTTCCTACTCAAATTTCACACCATACATTAACTCTTTAATATTGGCATTTTTCTTTTCCGTGAGTTGGGCAAAAAACATTCCTGACTATTCTCGTTATATGAAAAACGATAATGTCTAAAGAAACAGATATAAACACACAAGCTAAAAATTGATCTCCTAAAAAAATGTAGTTGATCAATTATGGCCAGAGAAATATATCCCTAGGCAATCTTCATATATTATTCCTGTGGAGGGAATCATTTCTTCCCAAGGGCTTACGTCTAAAGCTCTATCAAGTTTTTGAACAACATAATGTAAAGACAGATTATTTTTACACCTGATCGTGGCCCTTAAGAACTCATCATCCATCAATTGGAAGTTAATAAAAATTCTGGAGCTACAATGTCCATGACAAGAAAATGGTATCTGTATTATTGTTTGATTTTTATTTGCTCTTCCTCTATATTATTATGACAAACTTTCTTTATTTAGTCAAGAAGAGAAGAAAGAGAATGTTATATTCCAACTTCTGAAAAGTTTAATTCACATGAGATTTAATGGTGCTTGAACATTCACTTCAGAGACAGACTTTTACATAATTACTTTGAACAGAGTGACATGAGGATATGGGAGGGATGTTTAGTACGTAGTAACGCTTCCTGACTTCCTGGCATAATTACAAAATAAATTCTTCAAGTAAACTACCAATTACTAATTTTAAGCCTTATTTTGAAAATAGAATACTTCATAGTTGTCCTTACAAAAAGTAACACATTTAAGATCCTTTTATTTTGAAGGGTTTATTGTTTTTTGTTTTTTTGGGGGGTGGAGGGCGGGAGGAGGCCAGGGCTGGGTTTGAAGCTGCCACCTCCAGCATATGGGGCTGGTGCCCTACCCCTTTGAGCCACAGGTGCCGCCCTAAGATCCTTTTTATTTTTATTTTATTTGTATATGCCCCTCAACTTGTCCTTCCTCCCCAAGAGAATGTGACTTCAGCACTAAGCCTGTTTGATGTCTGATGCCTCAAGAAATGACCAGGCAGAAAGAAAAGAAGAGTTTTTTTTTAAAAAAAAAAAAAAAAAAAAGAAAAGAAAGAAAGAAATAAATAAAGAAAGAAAGAAAGAAAAAGAGAAAAAAAGGGAAAAAAAGTTTTTCCTCTAAGGAGGCATTTAATCTTTGGTTTATATTTGATTCATACACAGATTCAGACAATTCTCTTACATTCATATTTATCAAAGCACCTGCTGAAAGCTGACACAAATCCTGAACGCTCCCTGAGTATCTCAGCAAGTAGCTGCAATCCACATCGGACACCACAGTGCAGTGACTTTTTACACATACTGTGATTTGTGGCTCACTAGGAAGAAGCCAGAGCCATATGGTGGTAGAGTCATTCAATTCTTCCCAACTGGACGTGGAAGTTATCTTCATGACCAATTACTTATTTACAAAGAAATCATGTCTGTTTAAGGAATTATTAATAGATTTGAAAATACAAGGGCCTGTATACTCAATGATCTATGTAAAAACAGTGACTGATTTTATCCTTGGTATCAAAACCAAGTATCGGTGGTCCGCCATGGAAGTCATCAGTTTATGAGACAGGTCACAGGTGTGAGAACTGTGAATCAAAAAGTATGCTTTTCCTTTTTAATTATTTTGTAAGTGAAATTGGCATTGATGAGAGCATAGAATATATTTATTTCTGGAAATATGAGAATAATATGTGCTTAATCTAAAGATTCTACATAAAACCTAAAAAGCTGCTTCTCACTGTGCTATGAGGCCAGTACAAATTCCAGGTAGGAAAACTGTAGTTTTACTTATTTATGAAACTCAGGGTATAAATACATTCACAAAATATCACCACAACCTGCAAGGACTCTGTAGCAACCCCTCTGCTTTTACTTCAACGACACCTGTTTTTAATAGTCTGTATCTCATCATCCTATGATTCTTCAATTAAAATCCACGATTCCCTCACTGTTGTCCCCATACAGTATTTTTTTGTGGTCACTGGTAAATAATATAGTTTTTTAGATCATCTGTGTTTGGATATTTCCAAGTGTTAATTAAATGAATTTTTGAGAAAAAAAAAATAACGTTTTAAATGAAACCATAATTCTACAGTTTCAAGTTTAGAGCACACAATACAAAATGTAAACAGCCTTATATCTTCAAACCAAAGTAGGTCTTTATACAAAGTATTCAAGATTAAGAATGAAACATTTTGTCTTCAATTCCCACAGAAAATCTTTATCTTTAACACAGGTGCTTAAAACCAAAGGCCCATTAATCATCCCACTAGCAACTATGTATTCCTTCCTTAGTACAACGCTGACGACTAATTGGTTTGGGAAAGCAGGATGCAACCGTGACAGCCCAGCCCATGTGATCCGTAACTGGTGAAACAAACCTCTCGCAAGCTTTCTCCCCCCTGTTCAGCTGTAGTGTTGGTGGCTGCCTACTTCCCCGCCTCCAGCAACCGTGGTGTCTCTAGAGCTCCTGAACCCATTTACATCCCATTCACTGCTTGCCTCACTGCCTGCAGCTGTATTAATGCATCCCAGAAGAATTTGTTCCCATCAATTATGGCAGAAGTTGTAGTCACAATTCTGTGACACATCAGCACGACTGCAACGTCGCTTGCACATCAGCAAGACTTGCACATCAGCACGACTGCAACTTGCTGCACATCAGCAAGACCCCCCACGAAAAAAAAAAAAAAATTAGCTCATGAGTCACTGTAATTAAAAACAGTGAGATGTAGGAAGATGAGAAAAATAAAAGGTGCCTCTACTTTGCAGGATGAATTTTGTAGCCAGACACAGAGTATAATAATGTTTTCTGGAATGATAAATATGTTTAGGGTGACCTGAACTTTCTGAGTGAGACTAAATGGTAAGAATAAAAGGGGTACCACACTGACGAACCAGGCTCATTATTTCAAGTCCCTAATTGTGACTCCCTAGAGCTTTAGTTTTAGAAGGTTAGTTTTCCTCTTAGGAATCTATTGTTAAATGTTTATTCCTACCACTAGAAATTATGTGTAAAATAAGAAATACTATGTACAAATAAACACTGTGAGGTTAAGATTTGAATCGTAGTCTTAAAAATAAAATAAAAAATACTTTTTGGCATTTTTATTATGATATTGTTTTTGACTTATATGGACTCAGAAAATTGTCAAGCCAAATGAAAGCCTGGAGATTTCACAACTGCATCATTTCATTAATGAGGAAGCTGAAATGCCTTACCCTGGGACGTAGGGTAAATTAGTGAAAAGGGGGAACGGAAAGCTATTCCAACTCCCAGTTGGAGGCTCTTTCCACTATGTATGGGTATAGATGAAGATAGTCTCAATCTCTGGGCATTTATACTCAATAGTCCATGGCTAATAGAGATGAAACAATTTTGATAAAAATACAAAATTGCATGTTTTCAAAGACTAAATTATATAATGCCCTATATAAGGGTGAGGGTGGAAGGAGACAGGAGAGAGAGTGAGATGTAGGAGGCATGGAATACTCAATAAAGGTGTCGATAAAATGTCATTAAGTTTGGTCAGTTTGTACGTCACTTTTTGGTCAACTTAGCCTCCTGGTCACTTTCTATCCAAACACTCAGTTTTTAGTTGTTTATTCACACAGAAGCATCATTTAATGCTTTCTTGCAAAAAACTTGGAAATCAAGCTCTATAAGAGAATGGGCTTTGCTTGGCTGGATTAAAACTGTTTCTTCTGCATCCAGCATTTAGCAGATATGTGGCATTTAATAGGTGCTCAAAAAACATTCATAGAATGAATAAATGATTACGATCTAAGAGTAACTACGATAGAAACAGAAAAGAATGAGCAAAAAACATATTTTAAAGCATTTATTTGCAAGCTTGGTAAAACTATCTGAAAAATGCAGGAATTAGATGAAAGAAATATTCAGAGTTCTAAACATAGGTGGTTAGAAAATGGTGTTACTGATGGGGAAAGTAGGCACACTGCAGTGGTGAGTCTCTTTGGGTAGGTACATGGTGAATGAGCTAAATGTTATATTTTGCAAATTTGTGGCGAGTGGGAAATAGCCATCACAGCTTGAGTATGTAACTGCAGATATGACCCAAATCTCAAATGGTTAGTTCTACTGTACAGATAAAATTATTCAGACATAAACCCTGATTCTGTGACAGTCATTAAAAGAAAAGATGCATCTGAGATGAGAAACATTAATTTCTACCAATTAATGGAAAATGCTATACTAAGGGTGAATTTTCAGGTGATTATAGAGGGCTTTAGAGAACAATAAGCCCAAAGTATAGAAAAACAGAAAAGCCTGGCCCTTATTCAGACTTATCCTTCTTGGATTTATTACAGGAGAAGACGGTGGGAAGGCACTGTGCAAAAACTGAGTCACTAAAAATGTTTGAAGGTGTAGAAGCTCAATGTACCATAAAAAGATCGATTTCCTCGTTACCCACTTTTTTTCCCCATAGGTTCCAGTCCATCAATGGGTACCTAGGAGATAAAACGTTGGCCAGGAGACATTTCAGTAAGAGGCAGAAGTCAGAACAGATAACCATGCATTTTCTTTGCTGTCACTCCTGGTAAATTGACCTTACCCATCCTTTGAGTTCACAGAGTCCCAGTTCCATGACCCTTTCCTTCCATCACCCTCTGCTCCCACAATGTCCTCTCTCAAATTAAATGACATAGCTGGTGATTATAATCCTTCACGTGAAAGGAGCCTTGACCTCTTTCTGCTCTTGCTTCATTGTATTCATTTGCAAAACCACAATGATGGTTAAATCCAACACCAGGCAACTCTGTGTCTACTTCAAGTCTGTACCTAGGTAGCAAAATAAGGCTGGATAAAAAGAATAGCACTGACTTCCCTCACTACAAATGAATGGCTATTGCCTTCAAGTAAATCTTTAATGCTGGTAGATAATCACACCTCATGTTGTTGGTATGTTCACTGCTCTACTTTCTTCTTAATAATATCTTACACTATCTTTCTCCTCTCACCCCCAACACACTCGCCCTTCTTTGTTCAAGTTGCTGACTTTCCCTCCTATTTCACGAAGAAAACCCAACAATCTGAAAAGAGCTTCCATGTCACCAATCACAGTAACTATTTTCCTGGATCTACATTTGCTTCCTTGCTGTCACACATCTTAGAGTCAGAGCTCACATTTCCTTCACCACTCCTTGGAGATATAACACCAAAACTTTTCCATCTCCCTCCCTGATAATGAACATTGCACATGCTATTATTCTGATTCACATACAAATACACTGATCAAATACCTCTGATTTCAAACTTTGCCCACTAACAATTAGCTTATTTATTTGCTCGCCTTTATGGCAAAACTCTGAAAAAACATTGTTTTTATTTATCAAACACACAAAACATTGTATTACAGGTCCCCTGCTCATGTTCTCTCTTAAGTTTAGTTCATCAGAACTCCGTCCCCCTGATTCTGTCCCTAATACTGTCCCTAACAAATTTCACTGGTTAGATGTCAGGATATTTGTGATCTTTAAGGGTCAATTACGAGATATGGATACCAGAAGGCTGCTGGAATGCTGGTAATATTTTCTCTATTGGAGTCTGGTTACATGGATATAGTCAGTCATCTTGTGAAGATTCATGAAACTATGCATGATGATGTGTGCAACTTTTTCATCAATGTCATACTTCATTTAAAAATAGTAAAGATGGCTAATTACATATGTATTTTACCTCAATAAAAATGTAAAATAAAAGAAAATAAACTACATATAACATAAGACACACATGAAGCAAGGAAAAATAAATGTCATGCTCAGTAAGAAAAGCTGAAAAAATTCTGTGGATAAAACTATGAACTGTAATAGTCCATTAATGGTAAAAAATGGACCATCCCAATAGCAAACCTTAATAATAGGGGAATCTGGGTCTGTGGGAACTCTTTGTAATTTTTCTCTAATACTAAAATTGTTGTAAATATAAAGTTTATTTAAAAATTATAACCATTATAATATACATATTGAAAAGGTATAATGTCTTAAAAAGTAAGGTGAGTTATTAATAATCATATGATTGCTTTAAGGAAAAAGTTAATATCCAGATCTTTTTTTAGAATTTTAGTATGTATGCATACATGAATAATACTCACAAATATATTGTACAAACTCATACATTTTAAAATAAAGTTTGTGTTTTCAAATTTCTAAACATTTTGATGGGTTTGCCAACAAAAATGTGCTATATAAACTAAAAGGAAAAAAATTATATAAAACACCTTTAAAGACTTGCCCTAAGTCTCAAAAATATCACGATGTGGCAACTGTTAAAACCAAAACTCTAACATTAGAACTAAAGGGCTGAATCACAAGCCATTGCTGAACATCAGAGTACAACCTATTTTAGTTGAGAAATACCCCAGGGTGTAGAGAATGTAACGGCTGTTGGGAAAAAATAATAAATAGCAACGTCAAGAAAGGATACTTATGTCTTTTCTCTGTTTGACAAATAACATTTTGTCTGAACTTCAGTGTGCTTTGATCAAAATTAAAGAGCAAAATAAAAATATATATAAAAGATTCTCCTTAAAAATTGCAAAGGAAATTAAAGTTAAATATATATTTGGTTGGGAATATGGAAAACTCACCTAACAATTCTAATGAGGCTAATTGGGAAATCTGTGTTTAAAGCATATGAAATCAACATAAATGCTAATAGTATTAATCACAGTATTAGATTATTCCTGAGCCCCAGGACTTTAGCAATAATCTAAAAATATCAATAAAAAGAAGCGAAGGTGTCTAACACTTTTTATTTAACTTATTTTCATTTAGGAAATGAGTATCTATTAGTAGATTGGAGAGTATGAAGAATCAGTTAGAAGTCAGAAGGAAGGGGCTGGGTGTGGTGGCTCATGCCTGTAATCCTAGCACTACGGGAAGCTGCAGCAGGTGGATTTCTTGAGTTTAAAACCAGCTCAGGAGTGAGACCCCATTTCTGTGAAAAATAGAAAAACTATTTGGGTGTGGTGGCACACGCTTGTACACTCAACTAGCAGGGAGGCCGAAGCCAGAAGATTGCTTGAACCCAGAAGTGTGAAGATACCATGGGACTCTAGCCAAGGGCAACAGAGTGAGAGTGTTTCAAAAATAAAAAAGTCATCACAAAGAAGGTATTTAGGTTGAATTCAGACTTTCTAGAAAAATATGAACTCATGAAACATCAAATTGGAATAAGGAAGTAAAAATATCCATGCTTGAAAGGCAACAAATCTAATTCATAAAATTCTAGGCTGTATTTCAGAAAATGTTGATAGTAAAATAAATTTGGAAATATTTATTGTGCCTTTCATTGCCATGCATGAATAGTTAGTGAGTAGCGTCAGACTTCAAGGGGGTGGTGGAGAAATGGGGACGAAACACACAGAGGCATAGAAGATTTAAACAGTCTTCATTTTGAAGTTAAAAAAAAAATCTTCACACAAAATAATGCCTTCAGAGTTTGAAATTGTATCATTTGTCCTACATATACTCAAAACAAAATGACAATTACAAAAAAACTGAAGGAATGCAAAATTAAATAGAATTAGGAGCAAACTAGTGTTTTAAGACAACATGCTTATTTAAAGACATTTTGAGATATACTATTCATTGAAATACAAAAATATTAATTAAAAGGTATGCTTTTTGGAAATCTAATTCACACAGATGTTCTCAAAATTTATGTGGAAATTGGATAACTGTTGTTTATGTTCAGTTAATCAAAGTTATTTATATAATAGTTTAAATTGATTAATATAAAGAAGAAAACAATGGAAAAATGAAACAATATCACACTAGTCTAAATACATTCAGAACAAGAAGAACAGAAAAATATATATGTGTGTATAAATTAAAATAAAGACTACCATGAGTAAAATAACATCAGTGCTAACATAATTGCTAAAGGAAAGCAAACTCAACAATTAATTGAATATAACAGAAAAGTTGTTACTACTCAATTATGTCTGAAGAAAAATCTGTGTTCCTTAATCTATGCAGCACATATTTTCTCCGAGGTTGCTTTCATATTTTCTTTCTGATTCCATCCCTTCTGATTATATAAATTAAGATTAATTGCCACAGAAAACAAATCTGCCTTGGGGTTATAAAGCCTTGAAATAGACTCTTGATTAAATGATTTTTTTTTTGTTTGTTTTCCTGCCTGTTATTGCTGTGCAAAGTTTCAGAAAGATTGTTTTAGGTTAAAATAAAAGAAGAGAGTAAAAAATAACTCGGATAACACAGACAATTTTACCAATAGAACTCCATATGCGGTTGGGAAAATGCAGGTGGTTAGGGCTTGTATTTTTGTTTATCTCTTGATAAGTAATAATTACTTTCTAATTCATCTTCTTCAGGTTTTATTGTTGACTGATTTATAATTCATGTTCAAAGCTTAACGGGCAACGTCCCCGCCCCTCACATCAAGCATGCATCAGCAAAAAGTATATCAGGAGGCAAAACACAAAATTCTCTAAATGAAAATTAAGTGTAGCATAATGATCCATACCTTTATTCTTCAATTGATTAAGGAAAACTGAGTATGTATAATACCTATACAATCTAGTGAACACTAATAGTATTGGTTGGGTCTCTATAGTTTTATTTTTATCTTCACACAGTTGATTTAGTCAAAGACTATTTTGGAAATGAGTAAAAGAATGTTCAGAACAGTCAAGCAAATAGATGAAGTTTTCCAACTAGTGATGAAGTGAAGAAAAGCAATTCTCTTCCATACTACAAATGGAGATTCAAAGCGTCAGAAAAGTTAAGTCACCTTCTAGAAGTCAAAGTTACCCAATGGTCAGATTCAAATCCTGATTATCTGATCTCGATTTTGCTATATCAATCATTACTCCTCCTGATTTTCTTCCTTTATAAATCTCTGATTTCAAGTCTGATTCCAAGACTGTAGTATTTCAGACTTAATGAGTTCTATTAATGATGTTGTTGATGACTCAGAATGCTAATCAGAACAAATGATGTACCTTTCTGTCTTGTAATTACGCTGCCTTCTTGGTGTTGGTCTCATTTTAGAATAATGACTGGATGGCCAATGTCCACTGACTCTTAGTAATACAACTAGAGCTCCTGAAGATAGGGCAAGAGTTAATGTCCTTTATCTTTTTCACTTGCTTTGAGTTTAGTATTAATGAAGCAGAGTCATGATTTTAAATACCACTTAATCTTCTTTTATATTGATAGCTACGCATTGCCTTCTTGGATTCAAATGACTCATTTTCTCTGACAAATAAGTAACTGGTCACAAGAGGTGAGAGCATACAGGTGAGTGAGTCTGCAACATCATGGTCCACTTGGCAAAACAGCTCAAAGTCCATCCATGAGAATGTCTGGCTATTTCATCTTTCTGGAGACTATATTGCAAGAGTGACTTGAGCCACCTAATGCATTCAAATGAAAGCAAGAAAGATATTTAAATAGCCGTATCTGAACTGGACTGAAATGTTTCCCAGGATGTGGAAATTCCACTGCTAAAACCAGTGTAAGCCTGTGGAAATGGGAAGGATTATCTACCATATTATTACAAGATAGTGGAAAGAATTGGAGAAATTTAAAGTGAGATTATTTCTGGGAAAGCTGGGAAGCTGTATTACTTTGTCAGGGCTACCATGACAGAATGCTTCAAAGTGGGTGACTTAAAAAACAGAAGTTTATTTTCTCACTGTTCAGGAGGCTGGAATTTAAAAATGGAAGCAACAGAAGATTTGGTTCTTTCTGAAGGTTCTTCCCTTGGTTTTCACATGCCATCGCTCTGTGCACAGATGTGTCTGGTGACCCCCCACACGTCTCCAAATGTCCTTCAAAGGACACTGACCATGCTGGATTAGGGCCAACCTGAAAGACTTTAACTCATCACCCCCTGAAGACCTCATCTCCAAATAGCATCACATTCTGAGGCATGAGTGTTAGCACTGAAACATTAGAAGGTGGGTGAGCACAACTCAGCCCGTAACAGATGCCTTCTAGTATTTGACAGTCTCATTTTGGATAACTGGATAGGATGCCCTATTAGATACTAAGCAAATTTTAATTACCAGCTGCATAACATTTTGACTTGATTACCAATGCTGTCATTTCCTAAGATTTGTCAAATGGTACATAGACCATCCTGTGAATAACAAGAGTGTGTGAAGATAGGGCAAAGTCAGTGTACCAGCTTTTAATGCTAAAGCATGCGTGTGTACGCTGTGTAGGTGCAAGTTTTCAATCATAGCAACATTTCACATTTAGTGGCCGTTAATATAGGAAATCATTAAACAGAAAAAGACCCCATAAAATTGTACCTCTGACTTACACTTTGATAGCATTCCAAATCTAAAAATCTAAAATACTACAAATCCAAATTTTTGAATGCCAACACGACACTGGAAGGAACTTCTCATTGGAGCATTTCTGATTTCAGAATTTTGGATTCAGGATACTCAATCAATAAGTATGATTCAAATATTCCAAAACCTAAAAAAATCCCAAATCTGAAATACTTCTAGTCCTGAGCACTTCAGAATTTTAGATAAGTGGATACTAAAACTGTAAATTTTTGAAACCATGCATATATGTATGTACAATACATATGTATACATATATATGTGCATATAGATTATATCTGTACTTTCAAAAAAGAGAGTATTGAAAGAGAAAAATAGTGATTTTCTAGGAACAAAATGGAGAAATCTGACAAAAATGATCTTAACCAGTGATGAATGTTAATGTCACCAATAATTTTATGTTGATATTCTGTATTCCCTGGTACAATGTCAAAAGGTCAATTTACCTCTAAACTCTTCTCGAGAACCCATTCTAACCATCAGGAAAAATATCAGACAAATCCAAACCAGATAATATTCCACAGAATCTCTGTCCTGTATTCTTCAAATCTGACAAGGAAAGGCTGAGAACTCTCATGGAACAGAGGAAAGATGAGACAAATGTCATGTAGTATATTGAATTGGATTTTGAAACAGAGGGAATATGTTGGGGAAAACTGATGAAACCCAAGTAAAGTCTGAAGTTTCGATAAGGTAATCTCTCATAGTAGATTTCTTAATTTCATAAATGCACCATGGTATTATAAGATGATAATAAAGGTGAAACAGAGAGCGGGTACACGAGACCTCTCTCTCTTACCCTTTACATGTCAGTAAGTATAAATTTATTCCAAAGTAAAAAAAAAAAAATTATTAAAAAAAATCCGGTAGCCAGAGGCTTGAATAGAGAAGGGCTAAACTTAAAGCAGAAAAGAACACCATAACCAATATGAAAGATAATGAAATTGAACAGAGACAGTACAGATGGAGGAATCAGGAGAATCCATATTTCAAAAGAACACACTAACTTTTTTAGCTACTGGATCACATAGTCACTGCATATTGAATTTACTATGGAAAAAAAAAAGTAGCCTTTCTATAATCATGATTAAGAGATTTCAAAATCCACCACTTCCAAATAAACAATGAGAAGAATTTGAAAAAAAAAAAAATGTTTGTGGGTTGCTAGATATTAATTTAATGGGATGGCACTTTTTTCCTCCTAGGTAGCCAAACATGGGCTTTGATGACATTTAACATCATTTTCCTCACATAGTACGCAACCCGCGGTCTATCCTACTCCCTTCCAATACAGTCAGCTTAGAGAAAAATGGTTGTCTATGTCTTTGTGAGGAACTCAAAGCCTTGGTGGGCCTTTCTAGCACCGTAAATAAAAAGAAAAAAAAAAAAAATCTTGTCTATACACAGCTACACTTATGAACCTAAGATTGGTTAAGTTATTTAAACTTTATGAAGTCCATTCCTCACATAGGACTTTATAGATTTCAAGGGATATTATTTACTTTTACCACCCAAATCCCTTCACTATTGTCCTAAAAAGAGGAGTGATTCTCTTAAAAATGTGATTGGAGTATAAATCTATCCCCAAATCTGAGAATAAGCACGTAATTTAGATAAGAGCTAAACGATCTAAACATTATCATAGTAGGGGTGATTCATTCAGCAAGGACAGCTAAGCCACATATGGCTTACAGCCTTCAGTCAGACTCCTAAGCAGGGAAAGTTAACCATATATTTTCTCTAGATTTGCACTTTCCATAAATGCCGTCCTGGCGCTGCTACAAACCAAATGCCATGATTAAACTCAGCCTGAAAGAGAAAAAACCTAAGAGAGAACAGCTGTGACTGTATCATTTCAGTTACTTAATCAGACCCTACATAACCTGAATTACATGAGTCACTTTTCTGCTCTTTTCCTAGTCAAGCCAGTGTAAGTTAACTTTTCAACAACAAAAGTAACTTTTTGTTACTGGCAACCAAAACCCATAAAGGATATATGATACCTTATGATAATGGACGCTTATCATTTTATGTACCTTGTGTCTATAGATTTGATGGCCCCTGATGACTTCTAACTGTTCATTTAAATCACAGGCACAGCCTAGGGTTCAGTGTGAATCCTAAAATTTATAATTGGAAACCTTACTCTATTTCATATCCAGCCTCTGGGAGTGAATCATGATTGGTCTAAGTGGTGGTACTCAAACCTTAGTGTAAATCAAGATTGTATGTAGTGATTGTTAATCATCTATAGGCCCCAATGCCATGGTTTCTTATTCATTAAGATTAGCTTGGTACCCGAGAATTTGTATTTCTAGTAAATTCCCCTTAAATGGCACTTGGAGAACCACTCGTCTAAGGGTATAATAGTAACTTTTTGCTCTCATTGTTCTGTAACTTAGCTAAGGGATTTCCAGAAACATTTTTCATTGTTCAAAGAAGAGCTTCAGGGAGTAGATCGTCCTTTTTCTATGCATTTTTTTTTTCAGCATTTTACATAGTTGTTTTACTTTTTTTCTTTTTTTAAATTTCAGATTAGTATTAGGTTACATTGTTCACATTCATAAGATAGTCTGAGTTGTAGGCATTTCCTTCACCCATGAACTGTGGCATATACATACGCCTGGTTCTCTTTGGGCAAGAACTTGCCAAACTCTCTCTCCCTCCCCACTTCTTGAATTTAATCGAGTTTTTTCTCTCAGGTAACTATGTAGTTGTTAATCTAGTTTCAACTCAGTATTCATCACATGGGATGTTTGTTTCTCCATTCCTGTGATATGTTACTTAGTAGGGTTTTATTCAAACACATTCAAGCTGTTATAAAAGACACAAAGTCTCCATTTTTTTATGGCTGAATAGTATTCTGTGGTCTACATATACCACAGTTTATTACCCCATTCATGGGCATTTGAGTTGTTTCCACACCTTTGCAATTATAAATTGGGCTGCTGTAAACAGTTGGACTCAAACATCCTTATGGTAAAATGATGTCTTTAGGAGTGTGACTGCAGGATCAAATGGGAAGTCTACTTTTAGTTCTTTGCCTTCTCTCTGTACTTCTTTCCATAAAGGGGTTACTAATTTGCAGTCCCACCTATAGTGCATGAATGTTCCCTTCTCTCCACACCTAAGCCAGCATCTGTTGCCTTGGGACCTTGTGGTATGGGCCAGCCTCACTGGGCTTAGGTGATATCTTAGGATGGTTTTTATTTGCATTTCTCTGATAATTAGAGACAATGGGCATTTTCTTATGTGTTTGTTGCTCATTCATCTGTCCTCATGAGAAAAGACTCTGTTCATATCTCTTGCCCAGTTTTTAATGAGGTTGTTTTCTCCTTTTTGTTGATTTGCTTCAGTTCTTTGAACACTCTAGTTATTAGCCCTTTGTCAGATTCATAGCATGCAAATAGCTTCTCTCACTCTGAAGGCTGGGAGGATGTGGTATTTGGAGTCAGTACAGCTATACCGGAATCAAGAGAGAAAACCAAAAGAATTGCAAAGGTAGCTTCTCAGGGCCCTGACCATCCCAGAGGCTGACTTCCTTCACAGTTCTTGATATGACAAAGAAATCGACATTATTATTATCTAACCATTAGTCAGGTACTCTACTAATTTTCACTAAATGCCCTATTTAGAAATATTTATAAATAATGTACTGTAACTTATACAGAAGGGATTCTCAAGTTTTTAGTGCAGCAATGTTTTGTTTTAGGTCCTGTAAACCTGCAGCACAGAGCTTTAATGATGTGGATATATGGAAATGTATATCTATCTACGTGGATAGATGTGACATAGGGATGTGTGAATATAAGGATTCCTTAAACACAGTAGATGCTCAATAATTAATTGCCAGTTTAATAATAAATGATGGCAGTAGTTTCACTTTAGTATAAAATAACTGTTTTAATCATAAAACATTTTTTCATATATTTTTTTCTCTCTCCTATTAAACAGATTATAAAAATAAATGCTTGTCTCTTTTTGATATAGTTCATTTTCCTTATTGTATATCTCTCTTACACAAAGATTTTAAATACATTTATCTACCACAAATCCAAAAATAGTTCAATAGGGAGAAAAATCTGGGGTTGCAGTTTGAAGTCATAAGACAATGCATGCTAAAAATATAGAGTAAATGTATCTTTTCTTATCAAGAAATATTTATAAATACCACTTAGAAGGACATCATTTTGCAGGATACTCTAAAGCCCTAAGTCAGCTATTTAATAGAGAATAATACTAAGAAATATGATTCAGATAAAATAGTTTTATGGCATATAATTTCTTTTTCATATATAATTTTTAAATGCCGTTGAAATGTTCCTATAATTCAGACTTGCACATATTACATCAAACACTTTCCTGGCTTTCTTGGAACACAGTAAAATACAATTCTCATTAATATTTAACTTATCACATTCTGTAGCACCAAGACCTTGGCAATTAATGTAGCATTTCTATATTTCTCTCAATAAAATAAAATCTTGTATTTAATAGATAAGGATCATAATTCTGTGTGAGAAAATAAAATCTGTACAAAGTCTAAAAGTGATTTAAAAAAAAAAAAAAAGCCAAAAGTTCAAGTCACTACAAGCTTTATGTCAAAGTAATTGTTCCCACGTTTCTAGGACACAGGCTTTGTCTCTAAATGACAGCACTTCCTGTAGTGACTGATAAAGCTAATTTAACAGCCTTTTTTGCCTATACAACCTATCATCATTTATTCAAAGTATATGGCTGCGGTTAGGGATCTAAAGCTGGATAAGCTCTTTAACCTTATGAATTCCATTAAAAAAAAATCAGCATTTGGGGGAATTGCAATGTCCTTCCCCCCATTTTGCAATCACTGGGAAGAAGATAATAATTTAAATCAAAGAAAATACTAACTCTAACTTACTTCTTAAGTTCTTCTTGTTTTACAATATCAGACATTCTAAATGCAGATATTTTTTAGTTTAACTTTTATGTCAATTTTTAAAATTTTTAAATATTTGCCTAGATAGAAAAAATAATTTGGAATGGGCATATAAACATGATTAGTGCAACTTCCCGAGCCTGACTAGAAGTAGATCCATCGAGCTCCTTCGGCGTAGCAACGACTTGGCAAGGCCCGGCCTGAAACTGCCTCTACCTAAATACAGCCAACGTGGTACCATGCCACTGGCCCGACCCTGTCACGCACCTCTTCCCCCGCCTTCTTTCCCCACCCCTTCTCCACAATAAAAAAATAAATAAATAAATAAATAAATAAATAAATAAATAAAAACTCAAAAAAAAAAAAAGTCTACTAATCTTTCTACTGAATCATTACTTGTATTTATAAAAAAACTTAACAAAACAAAACAATATGTCTAGGTTCCAGCTCTCTTAGCACTAGCAGTATAAGTACAAGGGTCAGTAGAAGAGGGACTGTTCACCTGGAGACACTAAATTTTAAATTATTGTCTCACATCTTCCTAGACTTCATAAGCTATACAGTCTCACGTAACTCACGCGAAATGTCTCTAGAGCAGCAGTTCTCAACCTCTGGGCCGCGACCCCTTTGGGAGTCGAACTACCCTTTCACAGGGGCCGCCTAATATCAGACATTTACATACTGATTCATAACAGTAGCAAAAATTACATTTATGAAGTAGCAACAAAAATAATTTCATGGGGTTCACCACAACAGGAGGAACTGTATTAAAGGGTCAGGGCATTAGGAAAGTGGAGAACCACTTAGGGCACCTGCTGAATTTATTATGATTCCAATTCTCTGAGAGTGATGAGCCCTACGCCTATGTCGTGGTCCCTGACCTTTGCATCCACAACACAGACGCTGAAGATACATGTGTGTAGCCTGAATCACACTATGTTAATCTGGTCCCCTGTCTCATGAGGTAGAGATTAAAACGGAGACATTCGGATCCTAAGAGTCCAAAAACCCAAGCACATCCTTTGCTGGCACCGTGAAGAATCCATGAAAACTTCTCTTATTCCTTACCTTCCCAGAACTTGGCTGTTTAGCTCTTCCCAGCTCCCTTGCAAAATTGCCTTTGTTGTTCAGGACAGCCTCATCATATTCATATTGCACTTTATATACATGTGTAAACACAGCAAAATTTATATCACCATTTATATCTCTCTCTGACTTCTTATCTGTCCGTGTATTGGTAGATGCATGTATTCCTACTAAGATGGGAAAGAAAAATTAAAAATGAATATCCTTAGAATGTGAAAGAGTTGTATGATCACTTCAACAACCTACTTTATTTTCTCTTGTTGAAAGAGTAGTTTTCAGGTCCAATTCCCAGGAGCTGCTATCAGAATCCTTAAAGACTGATTTGTTAAAAATATTTATGTGAAGAACAGATAATGTGGTGAGAGATAAAATATACCAAGCATACAGACACGCCCACATACACACACACACACACACTCATAATCTCATAATGGATAATATATAAAGTAAAGGTACTGAAAAGAAAATAAGACTACTGTAAGAAAAGGCAAAGTTGGGCCTCTGGCCTACTCCTTTGCACAACTATAAGGTATGTTTTGATCTCTCTTGGTTTTCCGATCATAATCAATGCAACTGACTGGCCTTGGCCATGTTTATGGATATAACCTGTAGACTTTGTCAATAAATGTAAGGACAAATTTCAGGGTCATAATAACAAAATGCACATTTTATAAAATAATATTCTACTAACTAAATTTTAAAATAAACCATACTATTTTTCCCCTGGCCAATGATCTACCTTGTCTTTTGTACAGATATTTGCTCTAAGGCAAGGAGAAACTTGTACTTTGATAAATCCGCCCCAGCATAAAGAGCTTCTGATTGCTATGCTGCACCCGAAACTCAGCTTTAGATAAGAGTGCTTTGTTCTTCCATTTTAACTCATTTATTACCTCTCTCCCTTGGGATTTCAAATATTGAGCTAGGACTACAACTTGAACAGATTTCTTATGCCAGCCCTGTAAAGTGATTGTAATAGGATTTTATGTGGATACCAAGAATAATAGCCATCTTAGAGTATTTATCACTGTAATCCCATGTCTTATAAATGAATCTTACCAATCGGCCCTATTACTATTGTGCCTTTTTCTTGAAATTCTACCTAGAGTTCGCATTTTCAACATGGTTATTGATACTCTAAAATAATTACACTGCAGTTGTTCCTATAACCTTAACCCTCAAATATTTCCATTTATTGATTGTAACATTTATCTTTTTTCTTCCTACTGAGTTACTATACTTGAAGTTTTAATATATTATGTGGGTTATTACAAAAGTTTTGAGATAAAAAAAGATCTGGAAATGTAAAATCTGGACAAGTTAAAACACATGAAGCCCTCCTAACAACACCCATAAGCCAAGAAAGTAAAAATTTGCTCAGGTGAATCAGAAAAGGACACTGCCAATTCTGATCTTGGAAGGGAAACAATGGATGATAGCACAGTCTGTCTCAAAACCTGCCTTGTGACCCAAGTATTGCACCATTTCTATGGCATCTGTGGAAATATTTTTCCTTTCTAATTCTGTTCTTTGCTTTAGACTTTTATTATTGACCTTATTTCTTGCTTTATTTGTACTAGTTATCCATGTAAACTCATCCAGCACTTCATTTATTGTGGCTTGTGGAAGTTATTTTGAGATACTCTCCTTGAAAATCACAAAGCTAATCCAAATATGAACAATTAAATAATTATATGTGTATTCTTTTGTCTTTAAATTCTCACCATTACTCTGCATTCTTCAATTTTAGAAACATTACTCAAATAACTGACTATGTGATCCGAGGTTCAATTACTAAGAAGGATAAGTTCATCTCTGCAACATAGCACATGTATTTAATTTCAGACTGGTTTAAAGTATGATATAACTCTGAGACTTCTTCACTACTTCTACCTCTAGCCTCTCTTTTCATTGAGAAAAACATATTTAGCTAGTGATATAAAAATAAAATCACAGGCTGTCACTCATAAAGGAGTAAATTTTTCTCATGGAACAACTATTTCTCAATGTTTACATAATCTAAATGTTCAATCTTGATTTTTTTTTTAATTTCTCAAATGAGTGATTTCCACTGCAAACTAGATTCTGACTGAAAGAATTTCATTTTCAGAAAAGATAAAATATGCTGTCTCTGCCTCTCCTTTCCTTTCCTTTCCTTTCCTTTCCTTTCCTTTCCTTTTGAAAGAGCTTCAAGCTGTCACCCCGGGTAGAGTGATATGGCATCACAGCTCACAGCAGCCTCCAACTCCTGGGCTTAAGCAATTCTCTTGCTTCAGCCTCCCAGGTAGCCAGGACTACAGGCACCCTCCGTAACACCCAGCTATTTTTCTCTCTTTTTTTTTTTTGGTTGTAGTTGTCATTGTTGTTTGGCAGGCCCAGGCTGGATTCGAACCCACCAGCTCTGGTGTATGTGGCTGGCACCTTAGCCACTTGAGCTATAGAAGTTGAGCCACACATTTTCATTTTACTTCCCATTTTATCAGTTTGCTTCAGCCCACTGTTACCCAAAACAGCAACATTCACACCATCTTGCCCTTTGCTCTAACCCCATCAGGGAGACCACAGTGATTATGTTGACTTGCTAATTCCCTTCACATTACTGACTGTGTTGTATTCTCCAGTCCATTTTTTTTTTTTTCACATGTAGCCAAGTTGAAAAACTCTTGGCTTTGACTTTGCAGAGACAGTCAGCAAAGATCTATTGGAGAAGACAGCTTCTTGAATTGATGGCTCTGGCATATGGACATGAAAAAATTTCATACTCCAAGTGATGTTGCCATTTGACTGATTGCAAAAATCTCAATAAAGATTTTTATAACGTTTCAAATACAGCATTATTTGTAGGGCATGTTTAAGATACTGTATCTAGGCTAAACTGGTGGTTTGTGCCTATAATCATAGTACTCTGGGAGGCCAAGGGAGATGGATTGTTTGAACTCAGGAGTTCAAGACCAGCTTGAGACAGAGTGAGACCCTGTCTCAAAAAATAGCCAGGCATTGTGGTGGGTGCCTCTGGTCCCAGCTACTTAGGAGGCTGAGGCAAGAGAATCCTTTGAGCTCAAGAGTTTAAGGTTGCTGTGAGCTGTGACACATTGCACTCTACCAAGGACAACAAAGTGAGACTCTGTCTCAAAAAAAGAAAAGAATGGCAGAAAGAAAGAAAAAGAAAAAAGGATATTGTATCTATCCCATATACTTATTCATTGAAGCTTGGTTATTTCTATACTGTGTTTTCTGGCTTTAGCAAACAGTCCTTAGTTCTTAAGAACCATGAGAAGCCCCACACTATGCTGTTTTTCTTTTAAAACCTACAGTTTGAGAAGTCAGCACTCACTGTAGGAATTACAGTGATAGAGATTTGGATAATTTACTTTCATTTAGTTGAACAAAATATTATAAACACAACAGCTAAAATAACCATGAGAGAAAGAGAGAGGTGGTTAAGTAGGGGAATAATGGTTCATCTAACACAATAACAACATAAATACTATTAAGAGGAAAAAATCTACAGCTAGTTCATAGACATGAGATTAGGAATCCACAAATGGAATATAATTTTTGTTATAGGCGTTGTTATAAAAAACAGCCTAAATTCTGGATGGTGCCTGTGGCTCAAAGGAATAGGATGCCGGCCCCATATGCTGGAGATGGTGGGTTCAAACCCAGCCCCAGCCAAAAACTGCAAAAAACCAAGCAAACAAACAAACAAACAAACAGCCTAAATTATTTTAGGAGACATCTTGCAACTTTAATACAGTTCTGGTGAAGCCCAAAATTTCTGCTCGTGACAGCAACGAAAGAGTTCTATCTCCACTAATTCACTTTGGAGTTTGTTCCACTATAGAAAATGGTATTTGGGTTACTTCCCTCATATATCAATCAATGGATAATAGAGTTTTAAGAAGTCATGGAAAAAAATGATCCTAATTTTTATAGACCTTACAACTTCTTTATTTCTAGTCTACTCTTTTAAAAAAAGATACAGAGATCAGTTTACAGGGGAAATATCCTTTGGATACTCAGCATGAAAATGTCTATTAGTGGAGAAGCCTTATTCCATAAATTTCAATTTTTATACTGTATTTAGTGCCTCTCTGCCTTTGCTTTCTGCAATGTTGAATCTTCATAAGAAGATCATATGTCCTCTCTGTCTCCTATTCTTTCACATTTTCTTTCTTCTCTTTGCATTGGCAAAACAAAATAAGGTTTATCACTATTGACAATTCTAAAAACAAAGAAAGAAGAAAAATAAATAGGCTGTGCAACTCAGGTGAGATGTATGAAAACGATGGATGGAATCTTGACAACATAAGTTTGCATTAAAAGTGAATTTTAAAACTTCAAGCTATTTTGGGGCTGTTGGTGTTTGCTTAGAATTCATTTATTTTCAGTTGGCATAGGTGTAGTTTAGACCTAGGTATACAGTATCGTAATATAGTAATCTGTATTTCTTAGCCACTTCATACAATATTCATGAAATTTTGCAAGAACAAAATAGCTCAGAAAGCAGCACCCTAACCCTTACTTTCTATATTGGTAAGGAACATAGGAGGCCAAGTACCAGGGCACAAACTGTATACAAGAAGAAAAAATACCTAAAGAGGATATGGAAATAGATGAGAGAAAGTGGAGATCGCTTGATGCATGTACTTTAGTATGACTATCACCGGGAGAGAACTAAGGCGATTCCCCCAAGTCATCCTAAATTGCTCCAGAATGCATGACTGGAAGATTCGTTCACCTGAAAACTGACAAAAACACTCAGCTACCTTTCCTCTGTTTTAGACTCAAGCAATTAACAATGCAAAATATGTTTGTGACAATTTAAAAATTTACTATATGCTAACAATGATTCTATCACTATTTTAGTTTTCACGGTAACTGAGAAACTTCAGAATCATTTTACATATTGCCAACTTGGAAAAAACAAAGTCATCATTAACTGAAATAAAGATACAAGACTATGTTGTATTTGCCAAAATAGGGTACAGTGATGAGACTGAGTTACTCTGGTGGGTAACAGAAATGAGACTAACTACTTAAAATGTTACTGCATATTTGTATTGTCTTTCCCCAAGGATTACAGAAAAGATTTTATAAGAGATTCCACAGAATAATTTTTCCCATTAGCTGTATTAAGTCCCTACCAAAATCTATCATAATATGTGGCTCTTTCACTGTATACTTCTTCCTGCATAATTCAAAATTTGAACAATTATGGTGAATGTAATAAAAATTTATATAGGAACGAGAAAATACAGACCCAGGCAAAATTATCTGATTATAATGTTATGAGATGTTCACAATTAAATATTAACAATTTAGCCAAATAATTTTTATGACAAAAATGCTGCCTGAGGGCCAAGAAAAATAAACTGAATCCCAGAAAAATTTCATAATTTTAGATATCAAATTGTACAATTAAATTTAGATAAAGAAGTATAAACCATCACTTTCAGAAGTCTGAAACTTAAACTCGGGCATTGGCATCCAAACACTTAAGAAAGAAATGACCTCCTTCTTTTATTACAAACGTCAATTTACATTCAAAAGGATTGTATAATCATGCTTGCCCTCCTCCTGCCTCCAAACTGTAATTGAAAAATAAAGGGAAATTGCTGGAAGTGCAGCTGTAGTTAGGGCTGTGTACATTAGCCAGGTGGATATAAGAGCCAAGTTTTTCAACAGCCAGCTGCAATTGCTTTTTCCTCTGGCATTTTTGTTAAAGCATGTGATTTTCTACTTTATGTACATGCAAATTTTATTAGCACCACAATGATTTCTTTGTCATTTGGAGGAAGTCATAACTTAGGACCAAGCCTGAATACTCCACATTTTGTTTTGCTTTTCTAAACAGAAAGCTATTACCAGGACTTATTTACTGAAACCTAACAGGGTGCAGCTTGCCCTGTGAAAGGTAAAATGACATACGGCACCAGAAGGAGGTCTTATAGAGGGCAAATTAAAAAGGACAGCACAGAGTACCCACGGGAAGTACAATTATTTATTGTTAAACGAAATAAACGAAACATTGGGTGAGGGTCAAGGGAACAATCAATCACTTTTGAAGTTGTTCTTGTATTATATTTTTAAAATTTTGTCTCATTGCTCTATTTATCAATCACGTATAAGACTTACAAATGTATATAATCAAGGGGTCCTTAGAAATAGACTTATGGAGCAGAAAAAAGTAGGTAAAATGCTTCCTTAATTACTACTTTGTTTGAAGAACTAGATGTTTTCCTAGATTGTTCTGTTCTGTATGTGCACCAAAAATTAGTTTCCAGAGAGGTTTAGACAGTCTAAGCCAGTAAGACAATGAATAAACATGAGAAATAGCTCCTTCAATAATTAGCTATTGTGTTATCAACTATCCATCAGTGAGAATTGAGTGATGTGTCACCATAATGGAAATACAACACTTGTTCATTTTGCCAATGTGATACTCTTGTACAAGTACAGGGGGGACAGCTAGAGCGCGGAAGACACATCACCCACTGACTTACAAAGAGGGGGCCTTTCTGTTCCTTGTCCAAAAATGAGTGGGTTGGAGTAAGGGAGATAAATTGTCCATGTGAGCCTCCTAAATCTCTAAGGAGTTAAAAATGAAAGTAAGATCTCAATGTTGTAACCTCTCTGAATATGTAAACAAATTTGTAGAATTTGTTTGAATCGTCAAGTGTATGTTAAATAATTTTATTTTTTTTACTCATGTATATGTAGTTTCATCAACTTTCTTGCAGAACTTTCAGACTTTTTTTTTTCCCCTTCTTTTCCTCCTCTCTGTTACTTGGTTTCTTCTCCATTTTTTTTTTTTTTTTCTCTTTTATCTGAACAAAACTAAAACTACAGAAATTTTGAAATACTTCGCTTTTCTTGGGTCGTCAACCCATAATCTTCTTCTTTTTGTTCCATTATCTACTCAGCTTGATTTGTTGGCAGCCTCCACCAGGCAGTACTATGAAATAATGTCTTTCTCTTGGAGCCCTCAAGCTTCTTGATCCAGCACTGGATTGGCCCTCACCTCCCCTTTCACACACCATGTCTCCCTCACTGACTGAATATGTATTTTTCAGGTACAGGAACTTCACTCCATTTTTCCTTTTTCAAATCCTGATTATGTTATTTTATATTAAAATAATTGAAGGTGAACTACCCTAAACGATATTTACTTCTCAGTAGCAGATTTATTAAGACCTATTACTTAACAGAATACATTTTTGTGTTCAAATTATAGTTCATGATAGGGAAGTAGAAATATATATATTTATTTTGTTTTTTTAATATGAGATTTTCACAGTGCCCTAAAGCCAAACACTTCAGGCAAGCAATCTTTTGTATTTATTTATTTATTTATTTATTTATTTTATTATTAAATCATAGCTGCGCACATTGATATGATCATGGGGCATCATACACTAGCTTCACAGACCATTTGACACATTTTCACCACAATAGTTAACATAGCCTTCCTGGCATTTTCCCAGTTACCGTGCCAAGACATTTACATTCCACATTTACTAAGTTTCA